>JAHZNI010001165.1:0-22709 GCA_027744415.1 Seira ritae
TCAGGTGCAAAGAATTGTCCCCCAGCCGTACTGATTTATTAATGAAGGGACCACCTCGAGTGACTTTTTTCCCATATTGATTTGATGTGGGTTTGAAAGTAGCGACCGAATGCATCCAAATCCGAATCCCATTACCTCGTGGATATGTTTTATGCAATTTACTTCTATTCCGTTACCTTTACATACCTAACTATACCATTGAGCACGAAGCGTCAAAGAAAGAGTGATGTACATTTGGGGAGAAAATTCATTCTTCGGGACGCCAACACAGCTGTAAGTAGATAGACTGGCACATGTCAAGACAAGGTAAGGCAATATGCGATATCGATAAACATATTCATTGCTACTCATCCTTCCTTTAATTCTTTCATTTAAGTAATAGAAATATTATCTAAATATCGATATGCCCATAAATATATGCATTATGTTCCGTAGATTTCTTCAGGAGCTGCTCATACACTACACTTATTCTTACGCATTATTATTAATGAATTATTTATTAGAAGAAAATACGAATAGAGTACTATATAGTAGTCGATACATAAAATAATGTGTTTCAAGTAGCATGTTAAGCTCGTAATCAATCGACCAACCAGCGCGTACCAACAAATTCAAAAATAGCTTTTAGTTTCACAAGTTGGAGAACTGCTTTTGCTTCAACTCTACCCTACCTAAATACAAGGATTTTGTGGATGGGACAGGTGTTTTCCTGGTAAATATTCGATGAATTGGGAATCAATAATGTTTGGATAAAAAACAATTTTCCTAATACTAAAGTGGATGTAATAATGCTTGCTCGTTGCTCTCACGAAATTGCCTTGTTGGTAGATAGAATAGAAGAGAAAGTTTGACAAGTAAGTATGTATGCCAACCAACATGGCCCTTGAAAATGACGTGGGAAATAAGCGTTAGTTAAAACAAGAAATGCCATGTAAGAACATAATGTATGCCTCCATGTGGCATTGTATTTGTATACTAAATAAATGAATGGCATGGCAGTATTGGAATAAGTAGGCATGGAATCCTCGTGGCAGCGAATTTCATGATAACCAAGTGTCGTTTAATATTCTTTCAATATAGTCTAAAAATCAATGGTCAGAGTCAAGGTTTACTTTGACTCATAATAAGTAAATCACATAGAGATGACTTTAATGGTATATTAATTGCATACATAGTCATTTGTTAGAGCGTCTTCATTCTGAATGTCTTATTGAAACTCCGAGACAATAATATATACCATTTTAAGTACCTAATGCAACATTGGGAAAGCGAGAGCCACAGATTGAATGGCAGCATGTGGTTTTACGAATCTCCACACATTTCCATAATCTTCAAGATGACATTGTGTAAGATTTTCGAATGAATGTCCCAAGACTATTGAATATGAAAAAGTTATTTTCTTGAGGAACGAATGGTTTATACATGGCAGATGTTGTCCAGTAGTACTGGAAGCCACAACATTCTAATTCATTCTTAATGCAAAAGTTTTCAGAATATTTCATAACTAAAACATGCTAAATATAAAGCTTTGCTATGCAAAATCTCAAAGTTCGAGCCAGCGAGAATTTTTCTCCGAGATTTCTTAGTTGTAAAGATAGTGGCGGTAAAAGCAGACCGCAGCAGACATGGCTACTCTGCTGCTGTTGCTCATTTCTTCAATTTCTTTGCATTTCATCAAAAACCAAATTACTTTGAAATATTTGAGTAATCCAGAACGAGAATCATAGAGGAAAGTATGATTACATAATTTTTAAATTATCTTTGCTCCTCTCTCTCTTTCTCGGTCCCTTTCATTTCAGCTCTATCTCACGCCTGTCGTTCCGTTTTATTTTGATGCAAAAAAACAGCGAAAAAAGGAAAACGAGGTTAGAGCGCGTAGAGAATGTTACATGAACACGAAGCAGATCAAACATTTTTGGAATAAATTCATTGAGGGTGACAGCAAGAAGAAACCTACATCATGTGGAACAGAGGTCCGTGAATGCAGCAGAGAAACGGAAAAAAATACGTCTCGAACTTGAGCTATAAGTAAGTAAGTGGAGCGACGTCAAAAAGAGCGCAAAAAACAATATATTTACAAAGGAAAGATGATGGCATTTTCTGGAAAGGAGGCTACATAAACCATCCGATCCCAACCACTTTTCCTCCGTATTCCATTATATCCAGTTCTGGCTTCGTTAAACTAAATGTAGAGGCATTGCACTGCGTAAGCGTAGTATAGAAACATGGCATATAACAAATGACAAATTCTGCTCAACAGCGTAGAACGAATAGCAGCAATTTGTTGAATTTAAGATAAAATGTCAAATTACATTAAGTTGATTTCAAACAGAATGTCTTTTTCTTGAAGCATACGAATGCTAAGAGGAAATGAAATAACAATTTTTTGAGGTCTCGTTTGCCTGACTTTTGTTACAACTCATTCTACACGCATATAATATGAGAGATACTACGTTTTTTACTGCATTCGTCTCGGTTTAGTAATCCTCTCTCATTTTCAGTTCTCTCTCTGTGTCTGGAACGAAGGAGAGAAAATACAAGGAGAACGGGAATTGTTATTTCCTTCGACTCTATACAAAAAAATTCTTTTCCTTATTTCGAGGGAAAAAAACGAATGACATTCTTGTGGAAAACAATATTGCAGAAAAAAACTCATTTTATTTCCCAAGCTTAGTCTTCTCATCCTGGCAATAATTATTCAAAGCAGATAGCGCGACGAATGTTTCATTAGAACTGCTGCTGTCAACTCATTTCGGGAATGAAGGTTCGTTTCTTTCAAGAAAAGAGCAGATTGGATTATACGGCATCCATCCCAAAATCCACGTGACAAGAAATGAAAAAAATGGTCTTGCCGTATATTGGGACTGGGACTGATGCATTGCGTAATGCAAGTACCAAGGATAAAAATTTGCTTCTTTATGAAAAATGTAGGTCATTTTAAGGACAAATAATTTAAGTCATTTCGTCATTATAAACTGCATCGTTTATTTTTTAAACCGAGAAAGCAAATTGGATGTGTTATAAGTCGGCGAAAAAGAGATAATGAGAAAAACCATCCATTTCCTAACAGCATCATCCATCCCACTATTAGCAAAACTGGAAAATGCAACCAAACAGGGATAAATACTGTGCAGAAAATGAAAAGAGGAGAAAGGAGAGAAAGAACTGAAGCCCACTCCTCCCTTTAAAGGGGCATTAAATCCTAGAACTTACTAAAATTGCTTTACTATACCTTGGAGGAGTGAGCTGGGTTCTGTATTCCACAACAACTTGTTGGGGATCTATGAGAAACGGAGAAGACGAAATAAAAAGGATAAAATTCGATCCGCTTCAATGAGCTTGGAACAAAAAAAAACTTTTAACAAAAGCAGAGAGAGAGACAGCAAGCGTGTTACAGCGCTAACACGCAAGCGAGGGGAAGTAATCTGCCAGAAAATGTCAAGATGGGAAAGAAGGATTATCTTGAAGAATTTATTGGAGAAACCATTTTGATAATTGATTTGCATTTTAAATAAGTCTTTTGCTAGTTGTTTTCGGGGAACTTAGTTGGGGATTAGCTACTCAACTCTGCCAGTCGCAGTCTAGTGAGCTCTCAATGGTGAGAGTTGCTATGGATGAATAGAAAACACGTGGGCGGAAATGGTACAATTATTTCACCCTAGTTATCCGAAGACGATTGTTCTGCTAAAAAAATGAAGGCTGACGTTTGCAACTATAGTGGTTTGATATTTTTAAATAATTGCATTGCTTATGTCTACTTTTGTTGAGGCATCTACTTTTTGCATAACAAAAAATACTTTCAAGATGTTCTTACATATAAATACAGAACAACAATGAACTGCACATAGGGGCACTCAAAAAAATCTTGGTGTAATTAAACTTAAACTTAATACATTAAACTGCTATTCATTGCGTTCGTCGACTTTTGTTCTTAGTTCTTTCAAATAATCAAAGTATTGATTTTGAACCTCAAAACGACATTATCTACCTAAATGTCTGCTGATATGAATGATTTCTAATAGATCAATTTCGGGAAATGAGCATAATTGTTCTCAATATGTATTGCACAAGCATTCAAGCCAATTCTAACATGTACAGCATAGCATAAATGCACAGCATATATAATTGCAGAAAATGGTGTTTGGATAAGGTTCTATAATTGAAATTGATTTTTATTGGAATTCGCAAAAAAACCTAGAAAGATACACAATTGAAGAGAACGTTCGATGCGCTTGCATAACTTTAATATTAAACAGGCATGCAAGGGGCTGGGGCTGGGTTGTATAAACCTAAGAAGCAGAATAACTCTCAACTCAAGAAATTGGGAAGCAGCAGCCCACACATCTTCCGAGAAAATATTGTTGAACTCATATACCTTTTGCATATTTGTGAATCTATCAGAGATGCTACATATTTAATAGACGAGCATCAGCATCTGCAGATTCCCAAGTACATCGCCTAGAATTCAAATAAAGACTTCTGTAGGGTCGGTTGGGTGGGGAAAGTTCAAGGGTATAGAAATTGTACAATATAAATCCTTGCACGGATGTAAGAAAAAAATATTCTTGAAAACGGGGAGCCTCCTTTGCTTGCAATAATATTTCCACGGAACTTAAAAGTGGAGGTTAAAGCAGTCACATAGATGAAATGGCAGCTGTCGGCGAAAGAAATCATCAACATCTCTCTCTTTTTTTCGTTTCTCAGACACACGCCATAAAAACTTCAGTAGGAGCAATCATCCCTTCACAAGTAGAAGAGGAGGGGAAGGCGAAGAAGATACAAAATTTGATTGCATTATACTTGGGTACACAATTTACTTAACATGAAGAATATTGAAGTGACTCTACACACTTGTATCTGGATGAAAAAAGTAACAGAAAATCTTTTCCCTTAACAATCTTTTTTCTCCCCTCTTGAAAAAAAGTGAATAGTTGATGCTCAAGCGTTGAAAGAATTTATACTTTGTAGCTTTTCCAAAGATTTATTTTTTCTGGAACGCTAGCAGATTGCAATCAAACTCTGGTGATTTGCTAGAACGACTATATACTAGAGCAAATAAATGTTGGCATTTAGAAACGATTCTTTACCTCTAGCCTAGCCTGGCCTGTGACACAATTTTCAGAAAGTCAGAGTCAACGAAGTCAGCATCAAACTCATTTTGAACTGCTTTTAAATATTCATATGCCGACTGGAATTGGAGGAAATAAATTTTCATGTTGATTACAACAAGGTTGATGGTGGTGGCGGCGGTGGGATGCAGTGATGATGATGATGAGGATCACATTGAAAACTCTAGCCCTAGCCGAATAAATAAAATGCTTTGCATAGTTCAACGAAAACTGCTTTATGGTATGTACAACCAAGCCACGCCACAGAGCAAGTTCAGCTCAAATGTGAAAATCGAAGAACTATTTACACCCCAGACTATAAGGATGATGATAATGGCCACCGACTTGGCAAAGTATTCCATTGAAAAGGCAAGAATTAGGGATGAATGCATTACTGTGGTAATAACAAACACAAAATGGGAGAGAGATAAGGGCACGATGATGAGAATAAGAATAACGACGATAATTATAATGATGATGACATGCATGGTGACTTTCTATCGTTCCACCCTCAGCCCATAGTTTCGACTTTGGTTCGACCACTCTTGTTTCCTTTCTCATAAGTGTTATTTCATGTGTGAAGATGCATTTAAATTATGCGAACATAAGAAAATTCCATTTCAATCGTGTAAACTCAAACCAGCGAAGAAAGTTGTGGGAAATAAAAGCGGAGGAATTCCATTTCAGAAGAAAATAAAGAAGGAAATAAGCAGGCATGCTCCCAAAGCTAACCAAAAAAGAGCAAGGAACCAACAAGCCACGTATTTTTCCTCAGCAATGTGGATGTGACGTAGGTATCCTGCCAGGGAGTCACCTCCTACCCATTCAGGTTTACTTCTTGGAAGCATTACTTTTTACAATTTTAGGTCTTTACAGGAGCGATTCTAAACCTATTATGGGGCTTGTAAGTAAGAACTCCACGTATGAATGAGGATATGTATGGGAACACGACTTCTGGAGATGCTATGCTCATTTCATGGTTCAAGAGATTTTACAATGTGAACTTTTTCAGGAGAAAACCACAAGCAAAGTGAAAGATTGGGTTTTGTTTGTCATCACAGGGAAAGTAGAGCTATGAATTCGCCTAGTTCATGTAGGTATGCAAAGTAGTCGTGATCTGGGAGGTTCCGCTACTTTTTCTTCAAAAATGGAATCCCTTTTTCTGAATAAAAAAGTTCGAGTCGAGCAAAGCCAAAGCGAGCGAGTGAAGCAAAAGAGTATAAAGGCCGAGACATGAGTAAAGATATCTTGAATAATTTCTCGTGTGAGCCTTGTACTTTCGCATTCTAATTTCCTATGCGGGGAGTGTGGTAGGGTAATAATAGTGAAATGAAAACTCTTAATTCTTTACATGATAAATTTTTTTCTTGCTTAGCTCCGTGTCTACCCGACTCACTCGACATTCATTACTTTGGAGTTGTGGTATTTACGAAATTCCGTGTGCGACAAAGCGGAAGTATTCCAAAGAATTTTTAGATTAGCGATAACATGATTAACCAGAAAAGAGGAAATAAGTAGCTTAAAGTATTAGATTTCTTTAAAAGGAGGAATTAAGAAAATATGCAGGGAAGAGAAGGAAAAGAGATACACGAGAATGTTTTTAAAAATCTTGCATTTTAAAATCTTGTGGTATTTAATGGCACGGTAATATGCATCCAATTTTAACTCACACCTTATGCATGGCTCCACGAAAGGAAATGACGGCGTACTAGATGATGGTTATAATCATCATCACGGTCATGGAGCCACCTTAAATTCTGTAAAATGAGGAAATTAAAGACTCTTCGTTCTAGCGAGGGAAGAGCATAATTTTACCTTAATTAAATTAAGGAGTGCGGAGTGTGAGGACTTTGCACAGTAATCTTCCACACAATCCTTTCAAATTAGACTTTTTCCATTTAAATACGGCATTAAGGATCAAGTCCCAGCGCAATTTCTGTCCTCATTGCTAGCTTCAAATGACATCATACATGATTAGTGAAATGATTTCGTTCCCGGGAAGCAGCAGTAATGCAGTATAGTACCCTGCCGACAAAAAAGACTCCGAAAGGGAAAATGGCCACTTTTAACTTTCATGAGTAAAAGATACACTACTTACTCTTCCTAATTTTCCTATCTTCAACATCATCTCCACTCCATCACATCACATTTTAACATCACCCAGAGACCGAAACAAACAGTGACAAAAGGTAAATCGTGATGTATGATGATGATAGCTGCTTTTTCTACGTTATTTTGGCAATGACAGTCTTTTCTACTTCGCCTCGCTTGTACCTTGTAATCATAATAAATGGTAAAGAGTCAGAAAGGGTTCAAAGAAGAGCAAAAACAAGGCCTTAGGGAAATGTAGGAAGTGTGTATTTTATGTTTGCGTGTATCTAGCCAAGCATACAGTCATCCGTGTGAGGGAAGTGCTCCATGCATACAGAAAAATTGATGACATCAAGCCGCCCTGAGTGTCCTCTTTGATAGAATGTCTTCTCATTTCTCATTCTCCTCCGTCAGAAGAGAAAAAACAAACTTTCTCTCGTCATTGTTGGCTGGTCTAGTAAAGAAGAGTGGGAACAAGCTTAAAGGCAACATAATATAAAGCATGCAAGGTTTTTTTGTGTAGGTAGCACAGACACACCGGATGCAAGGGTGGTTTAGTTTTTTGGCAGTGCAGAAACCAAACCACTAGATGTGATATGCTATTTTGTGGGTTATAGTGTGTAGCCTGACAGTTGACTTTGTCCTCTAGTGTTTCTGTCGTTCTATCTCAGTAATTGAAGGATTTATGTCAGCAGCATGATATCACTAAAACGAGAGGCATTTATACTACAAAACAAACTTTTACTTTTACCCATTCACTCCTCTCCTCTCACACGGACGAGACGATTTTTTTACAACAGGACCACCACACGATACTAAAAATAAAGTGTTTGGACGGAGAAAATCACCAAACTCGGAGATGACAAGGTTCCTCTTCTTCAACCCAAGAGTGTATATCACGTTCAATTGTTTGCTTAACATTTATTTTTTTGTGGTTTGTTGCAAGATATTTGCTCATACCATGTACATATACGTATTGTTATTATTTCCAGGAAGATTCATCATGGGAAGGTACCGGCAGCAAGATCTTTTTCAGAACCAGAATGGATTTTATTAAGCCGTTCTTGTCCTACCGTCCTCACAACAACTATTTACTTACTACCATGGGCGGCACAACGACCGGAGAGATGGAGAATATTCTCCCCCTGAAATCGGACAATTAACATTGCAGGATAGGGAAACAATACATTACAGGGTAGCAGTTTCTCCCCATCTCTCACCCACGAACGAACCCGTTGTGCCGCCACTGCTTACTACATCTGACTTTGTAGGATTAAGAAAGGATTTCCAAATGAAAAAATTATCCATAAGATTCCCAGATTAGGTACAATAAGTCACTTTGCAATATCACGTTCTAAGTTTTACAATGTTATAACAAAACTGATATTTATTTTTATTTTCTTAAATTTGCAGAATGCAAGCTGAAGGTTCTGATTTCCTATCCCATACCATTCTTTGCCCAACCTCAAGTTATTTTTCCTACAGTGACTTTGTGCAGGATAAAGATGAGTCGAGGACTGCGAAAGGGATAGCGTTCCTAAGCAATCTTCTGACTATCCCATTTTTCTCGTTTGCCGTTGTCGTGGTGTCCCCTACTTCATATCATTTTCCGTAATCGGAGCTGGCCAACTTTTCATTCTGCCTACCTACATACCTACTTCGGCTTGGCTTATGTACATAAAAGTCATCATAATCATGTGAGTTACATAACAGACGACAGCACAACACATTAGGAAAAGAATATTGCTTACTTACTCTATCAGAGATGGACACAGAAGTAGTTCGACATGATGCATATTATATATGATATAATATGCTTTCTACTTTCTCCATGGCTTCCTTCATCAAGCTGGGTCACACATGAGTAGATGGTTACTCTCACGCGAAATGAGTTTCGTCTCTATGTAATACAAAAAATTACTTGTACTTCTGGACAATGACTTCCTCTTTTGCGGAAAGTTGTACAGATTTTTCTTCAAACTACACGCTTTATCTCCATCATAACTTTTAAGGGTTAGATGGTGCTAATCGTAATGCCGTAATAAAAAGGGAAAAAACGTCCTTTTTCTTGGTAAAAGAGACATTACTCTATTGGACATGTACATTTGAGACGCCATTTTTATTTGGTAATATGCACTTTCGTATGATTCATGAAAGTGAGAATGGGTTCCCCAACGCATTGGAAGTAACCTACAAAAATGCCACATGGCATATAAATATTCATTGCCGCATGTTTTCAGAAGAAAGTAATGTTTCGTATCGGAGATTTAAAAGGAGAATGTAAGGAGAAATCATTATTACCATTTCAAAGGTAATCCTGTGAGTTTTGACTGTCCAAAGGTAGCCATTCCAAGTCTAATCTCATTTTTTCTTCCGCTTTTGACGGAAACAGTGAGGGTAAAGCGCCAAAGTATAAGGACGATAATAAAGCATACAAGAGGAAAACAAATGAAAGTACCATGCATAGTATTGCCATTTACAGTAAGCATTTACCTTAATGACATGATTCAATGTAAAATTTCTGGTTTTTTTATGGAGAGTAGTGAAAAAGATGTACATTCAAGTTTGTACCTTAGTATTTCCTCAAAAGTTCATTCAAAAACTATTTTTGAGCCTTCTTGGCAAAGTTTGCCCATCCTTCCACTGAATCCATAAACATTTTTAGCAAAATATTACCATTGACAAGACTGCCCTACAAATTTCGTCTAGCAACAAGAGAAATTCCAGGTAATGTCATGGTACCGGCATGTTTACCAGTTCCATTCTGGAAAATGCCACAAGCATAATTAGGTGGATCTCATTAAAGCAAATGAGATATGAAGAGATAAGAACCCATATTCCTGCATTTCTTTCGACTTTTGCTAGGTACTAAATCAAAATGAAGATGTGTGATACTCCAACTTTTTTCTTTCACTCAATCCTCGCGAATGAAAGCCAACAAACAATCTATGATTACCACGCCAAAAAATGGTAGCATACACATACAGCAGCAGCCTACTGACCTCTATATTTTTATACAAGTGGCATGAAATGCATTAAAGTAATAGTTCCTTGAAACAAGGGTAAAGCGTTGAGAGGGACCTTTACAGTCGAAAATCTTTCTGAAAGGGGAAAAAGTTTTTCCCTGAATATATCATGCATCTCTAAAGGCATGCCACTTGGCGGTTTATTAGAATTCAAGTGATGGCATTCGTAGCACGATGTGATTTCGTCTGTTGCTGACCTGGGTGCTAATCATTCTAGACACACACACGAGTGGAAACCTATCATTCCTCCTCTAGGAATAATGAATGCTGTTCATTTTTTTCTTTGCAAAACCTAATAGAGTATCTATTGAATTCTTTCCGTACAGGAATTCACCTGATTCACTTTGGTTGCATGACTATGACCGACCCAGAAAAATAACAGAACGAGAAAAGTTGAAAAAGAAGCGAGCCAATCATCTTCAGATGAGATGAGATAAGGAGAAAGGAGATGGCAAGAGCCAACAACAAACTTATGGTTGGGTTGTCTAGCTAGCTGCAACGCAACGTTAAACGGATAGACGGACAACAGTTGAACAGTTCAATGGAATACACTTGCCCGGTAACATATGAAAGACTAATAAATAATGGTTTCGACTCTCTTTCTCCCCTTTTATGCAGCTTTTTTCCTTGCCTTTTCCAGAAGCAAACAACAAAACTGGATTGTATATCCTTGAAAGCGTCTTTGAAAAGAAACGGTTTTTCGGTTGAGGAGAATACATACGCACGATGATTTCATTTCCTAAGGGCAACATGCAGAAAAAAAGGAAAAGGGAAGTGAGGGTACCTTTGGGCACTGAAAAAATGCACACTGCCACCAAAACATTCCGGCAAAAGCAAGAAAATTTACCCTAGCGACATAGTTCATGAACTCCGAAATCCCATAGTTCTCTAAATAGGTTCAATGGATTTAGGTAAGTTCAAAATGGTAAATTTTGGCCAGATGCATTATTCATATTATGCATAGGAAGCATTCTTCATATTGAGCAAAACGTCTTACATTGAAAATAAAACCGGAAACAAAAACGAAATTTCATATTTTCTTTTCGCTCGCGTGCAATCATTGTATTTCATTTTTTGAAAACCTGTGTAAAATATTGGTAAGAAAGGCTTGCAAATATATGTATGCGCATATGTTTTACTTTGTACCAAAAACCTGGAAGGATAAATCGAAGAAACAACTCGTCTTCCTTTTATTCATTCCTTTGTAATATTTTATACAGAAGAGGAAGATGCTGATGACACATTTGTAAATAAAAAAAAGTACATAGAAGAGCAACAAGAACGAAACCAGAAAAACTTGGTTTTGTTGTGCGTGTTGATTTAGAGCTGTGGAGATAATGATGATGATATGGTAGTTTATCCGATAGAAAAAGCTTTCAGTGGAAAAAGAGAAAGAAGTAGCCCGACTGAATTCTATTGCAACTTCAACCTCATGCCATGCCAGCTCTATTTGTTGAGGAGAATCCTCCACGGACAGAGAGAAAAAATATATGTACTCGAAACAAAGTTGCATTCGATAAGTGTCCCACAAAAATACGTGAAAGTATCCGTGGTGGAAAGAAAGAAGTGTAGAACAAGGATAATAAAAAACTATCCACTAGCACTTTTTTCTCCTAATAGCTGATACCAAAAGCGTTAGCATGTTAGAACAACAGAAACTTATACGGCCAGGCCAGTACTACAGAGTAAACCCCTGTACCAGCATCGCCTCTGCTCTGGTCTCCTTTCTCAATGAACCGTGTCACAACAGATAGCTAAACAATGTTGAGTAAATAGAGAAATCACTAAATAAAACAACACTCCACATCAGCCACAGTTACAAATAAAAATAGCGGAACAGGCAGGCTTCCAAGGCTAGAGCGAAGTGTAGCTCCGAGGAATGTGGTGAGGAATTATAAGGGAAATTGAGACAAGTTCCATTTATTCTTCAAATATTAAAGAGAGAACTACAGCATCTTGGGAAACGATACGCTGCACTGGTGAAAGGAAAGGGAAACCCTTCTTGATTTTGTTTATTTTTCTCTCGTCTCATTTATCTGGGCTTGAAATAGAGAGCTGAGCTGAGCTCAGCAAGGACTCATTGACACCCACAAATAATGGAGATGCAGTGCATCTTGAATTCTACTGAGAGAAGTATGTAGAACATTGTGGATGTAACCATCATTAGAGAACTTTTTTGGCCCACTCTGACAGAAAAACAAACCAATTCCCAAATATTCCCTGAGGTTCATTCATTCCTTCGTTAGTTTTATGCATTTATTCAATTCACACTTTTCAACTCAGCACTTTCCTTTTGCTAAAAAAAGAATACAATACATATTCACTCACCTTCAATTCAATGTTTACCTAGCCACCTTTGTACAGTATTTCACTCAGGTTTCGTGTATTGCAAATCGCAGGGAAAGTAAAGATCTTATCAGTGCTTTCCCGAACAGCAAAGCCGAATTCCAGGAAATCACTATGCACAACAAAATGTGTTCTGAACACTGTTAGCTTGAATTCTAATTTTGAATTCTGGTCTGGGACACTACAGAGTCAAGTTAGTAGCTATAGCAAAGCACATACCTATGTACCATTCAAGATAGTTCTACGCGTACCTAATTAACGACTTCTCTTCTACACCTTCTATTATTATGCAAAATGAAATCGGTGGTTTACTCTCAAACAATACTTTGTTTGTGGGAAAAAACTCTCTCCACCATCACTCGACTTTGTCCCTGGTTCAACAGACTCCAGACACCTTGTTTTCCCTCGAACTTTCACTCATCTAAACCGACAATCAGTCATGTTTCATTTTCATTCACCTCCATAACACAAAACAGCATCAGCCTTCAGTCATTCTATTAGCCTCCTCTGTTCCCTCCTTTTCCATTCAATTCGTAAGGAAAACGAACAACTACATCAGGATGGGACGGGATCAGATACAATGCCCATGCTTTTGTTTTTCTTCATTAATGTTTAAATGAACGTGTAACCAAAACACGATTCTGCATATTACATAAGTACTCTGAAAGTCAAGCTATGCACTTTAGTCGCGACATTGAAGAGGAGAAAGAGAGAGAGAGAAATAGGACTAGCTCAAGTAACTCTACGGATAAGAGACTTTCCTTCGCATTGTTAGCTTTCTCTCTCTCTCTTTTCACTCCTCCAACTCCAGTCCTGTCTCCTCATTTAACTCCTACGTGTCTCGTTATCTCCTCTAAACTAGAAATGTCGTTCTCCTGCAAAACTTTCTCTGACTTTTCCCTATTCTTGTATGTCATTCCACTTTATTTAAATAACATAAACACCAACGTATTCCACTCTCTTTCCTCCTCCTCCTGCTTTCTTTCTCTTCCTTTGTTACCTTCAGTTGAGTCTGGCCTGGCCCCATTGCTCGCTCGCAAATTTTTACGTGTAAGAGTGCAGTCACGTGTTAAGGAGAGGAAATTATCCAGCATTTAATAGAAACGTACACATCCAAATTAACTTACATACTCTTTCTAAACTTAAGATAGGCATGTACTGCACAGAGAAATAGATCTCTTGTTAGATATGTTTAGTTGGGCTTGGGCTCAATGTTTACCTTAGAATTATTTTCATTACACGGGAGCACGTCGTCATTCCACCAACCAACCAACCACCACCATCCCAGCTCAGCTCTTCTACCCCACTCTTACTGTATCCCATTTAAATTGGAGGACAACTTTACCTGTATTTACATAATATTGGCTTTTGGAATGCCCTATATTTTTGAGACACTAACTAAAATTTACTTCCCCATACAAAGTAAACATCGACCCAAAATCCCATTAAGCTTTAACCTTCAAGCGTAAAATAGTGTCGGAGAAGCATTTCCCCCTCAACAATATATTCGACCAAGGTATTTTTTCCTACAAAAGCAATTTGCAAATTGCTCAGACTGACATTTTCCTCCATCAAGCTTGGAGGATGTATGTCGGTCAGTAAAATATCTGGAGATTTCAAGGTGTCTGTCAAAATAAAGAAGCGACACTACTCCACTTTTCACAGCTACATTTAAAAATTACCTTACTTCTCATGTCTTATTTTTTCACTCGTTTTATTTCCTCTGGTCTCGTTTGATAGTGGGCCGATTTTTAGATGTAAGTACGCACAACTCAAATAGGTAGGTACGACAAGTATGAGCCTGAGTTGGAAGCAGCACTTTTTATTCGAAGCCGACCGTTACCATTATCGTTATTATGATTATTGTCTTGCAACATCTATTTTTCGATTTCCTATTACACCTCTACTTACATTCACATTGCATTGCACGCCAGAGTACAATTAACAAACGGAGAAGTAGAAGAGTTCAAATTACACAATGCATAATATTATTTTTATGTGCTAGCTTTTCATTTGCAGGAGGTTACAAAGGGAGGAATGAATGAGGTAAGTAAAAAAGGTAAATAGAGCCTCTTTCGATCATTGTTAGCATAATAAATGGGCGAGAAGTAGAGAAGATTGTTATTGTTATTACTCTTATTGCTCAAAAAGTATTGTGTGCTGAGCCTCTACACTTGCTCCGTTGATAGAAATATTCGAGCAGTATATTTGCTCAGGGGTAATGTGAGGAGGGCATGTCCTGATGAAAATAATGTGCCGGTGATGGAGAAGAAAGATGATGATGACTAAATTCTCTCCCTGTAGGAGAATAAAGGAGTCCAATTAGGATACCATATTAACTGTATTTGGTGTGCTCTTCGCGCGGACACAAAAACTTTTCCTTGGAGACGTGAACTCTCTCCTTCACTTCTTTAATTAAATGATGCAACCTAATGTGATAATATTAAGGGGAGCGTAATATAAAGAACTCGAGCTCAGTGATATGAACGACTGAATTTGTATTCATTGTCGCTTATTCCAAAGAAAATGTACATTTTACATTGCCCTCTTCAATAGAGAAAGTACGCAGTAGATAAGAACTTTGAACAAACTTTTGAGGAAGCCAACTGGGACCGGACTGAGGAGGACTTGACTATTTTTACTTACTCCTCTATTTGTATTCGCAGCTTCTCTCCTTACGATTTCTAAAGGAGTGCATAGATAAGCCATAAATAGTGAAAAATATCTGTCGGATACTCATAAGCGTTGGAGAAATGTCATTTCGTAAGTTTTGGATTGAGTAAAATAAGTTTACTTTTTGAGCATTTGAAACTTACGTGCATTAATGCATTCTAGATGGAAATTGCTTACTCATGGAATACATATAGCAACTGGTCTCAAGAGAAGCAGGAAATAACAAATGTAATTTTACGAGAGGAGAGGGTCATCTGACTCATTCAGAGGATACGTTTATGCAATCCAAAAATAATCTTTAACATAATGACAACATATTACGTATAAGTATGTAAGTATGAGTAAACAAAATTGCAAAGTCCAGCACATCAAAACAACGTTTTCCGTTTCAATGAAATGTTGACAAGAAAGAAATTGTACGGCGTACTTATAAATCTCTTTAATACTTAATGAAGTACAACTAGCTACTTTTTTATTTGTGTACGCAAAGCAATGACAACACATTTCCGTCGTNAATGAAATGTTGACAAGAAAGAAATTGTACGGCGTACTTATAAATCTCTTTAATACTTAATGAAGTACAACTAGCTACTTTTTTATTTGTGTACGCAAAGCAATGACAACACATTTCCGTCGTCCTCCTCCCCAGCCCAGTGAAAGAGGAACTCAATGTACTTCAAATCGTTTCATGAAAGACGAAGGGTAAAGAAATCTATCGTGTCGTCAGTTGAAGACGATATGCTTTTCGATTTTCTCCTTCTTTGTGCGTTTCCCTTTTCATTCTCGACATGATTTCTACTACGATTTCTTTTCTACCGTTATGCTAGTATAGGTACTATGACTACCACCTACTTTACACGTCAGTTGAAGACGATATGCTTTTCGATTTTCTCCTTCTTTGTGCGTTTCCCTTTTCATTCTCGACATGATTTCTACTACGATTTCTTTTCTACCGTTATGCTAGTATATAGGTACTATGACTACCACCTACTTTACTCAAAAAGCTACCAACTACTCAAATTCAACTGGAATTGTATGCCTCTTATTCTCATTCTAAAATTTGCCTTTTTTCTGAACGGTTTTGTCAAATGACGACGTGCTTTTAGAGTGTATTGATTGAATGAACGCAGGAAAAGAGAATTTTTGCTTACTTCACTTCCAACCAAAAGTCATTGGGATAAACGAGAGCTGTTCTTCGTTCAAAACGAATTAAAAGGCTAACAAGGAAAAGTCAAAGTTTAACGAGATATGGACACATGCATGATTTCATACATACACATTATGTGTATGAGTAATATACATGGTAGTAGTAAGAGAAGGAATAGAAGAACCATTTTTTCGACGCATATATCAACATGTAAAAACTTCCACGTGGAAAAGAAAGCAACTTTTTTAAAGGAATGACATCAAAGGAAGCAATTTTTCTTTGTGATTTTTTCTTATCTTTTGACTTTTAAAAAGTGCATATGCATGCATTTCTATTACATACATTTTTTTCGTAGGAATAAGTTTATTAGTATCTCACAATGTTCCAACTTGAACAGAAAAAAATCGTGAGAGCCAAGCCAAGCCGCAGTTAAACATTCTTTTTTACAATATCCTGAAATACAGTTTAAAGCAGTACCTTTGTAGTGGGAAAAAAAGTTTTGAGACTAAGTATCTCTCTGTCGGGAAGTGAAAGAAGGGACTTACATCCCATTCAATTTTCTGGAGGAAGACCTTTTCAGTTGCGCTATATATGTCCTTGTTAGGTTTCTTCCAATCGATGATCAGCTCCTAAGTTTCCCCCCAGGGCGTTAGATTCCCAATTGAATTGCTATTAACTTTGACTTGAAGATAGAGTGGGCAGAGCAAAGAAAACATGGCTACTCTTCTTCTTTTTATCTTATTCCTCCGACCTAGTTTCTCATGTTCCATAAAGTAATTCAACTTATGTTACTTCAAAACCCCAGCAAATTTCACCAGTTATACTTACTTATTTGAGAGTAAACATTATTTCAATCATTTTTAAGTAGCCATAAACCCTGCTACAAGAGATTCATCGCAGAGGGAAAATAAAAAAACTAGAGTGAGAATTCATTCCTCCATCCTCCGCGAAAAGTCTTTTGCTTTGTCAATGGCATGACTTTGGAAAAATAGCTCACGTCAAAAGCAGGTACGCCGAGCTGGATTAAAACCTAAAGTGGTAGATGCGGTGTGTTGTCAGCAATAAAACGGGGAAAATTTGCAATGGAAAAACGCTAACAAGCTCCCACTGAACTCGGCACTTTCATATTATTTCTGTGCAATGATAAGTCTACTACTGGCAGTGGAGCATATTAGCATGGCCTACGTCATCATAACCAACATTTTTATGCTGTACTACAACTACACTGGAACAGGCACATATTTTCAACCTGGAGAGTAAGTAAAAAACGCAACAGAGCACAAAAATAAGTTCAAAAAGTCTAGACCAGTGATAGCGTTGAAATAATGTGTATTTTTATATAAAAATAAAAAGTTCTCTCTTTTTCTATCTATCTCGTCGTCTTTCATACTTTTCCACTTACTCCTGTGACTGCATAAAACAATAATTTTTACGCTTTGCCTGCTCTAGACTTGGGCTTGGCCCAGTCTGCGCGAATAATTTTGTTTAATTTTATGTGCACAACTAAAGAGAAATCATTTATATTATTGTTATGGGCATAAATGCACCGTACATTTAGGTGCTCATAAATATTTCAGTAGGGACAAGCTGGGATAATCACCAGCTGAGAGGAGCAAATTTAATTTTTTGTAACTTAAAGTGACGATATTAATGGTCATTTCTGAAAGGAAAAGGAAATTGTAATATAGGGCATTCCAACTTAGCCATCGTTTTATCATCGCTACTATCATCTTCATAGTGGTTATTATGCCGATGTCATGTGTCATGTCACCTGGATTGGATTGACGATAGTGAATTGTAATGCTGCTGGTCCCCGTATAAATGGAAATATGTGGGAGAGTTGTGCTACTGTCACTTTGTCAATAGAAAGGAAGAAGGTGACAAGCAATATGTTTTTAGCTAAAAACGACTTATCTCCATTTCGCGAGTCAAGAAACGTGTTGAATGAAGCAAAGGGAAATTCTCATTTAGAGTGGTGAAAAACGTAATGCGGGTAACTGGCAACTTTTTTTTATTTTTAGATAAACTTTTGACGCTCATGTAAATACTTGTTACGTTTTACATGAGCAATTTTACTTCGACACTATCATAATGAAAGTCTATAAGCATTGTACTCAAGATTCTGAAATAATTTTTTTGTCCAGCTTTTTGTCTAAAATAATTGATGGACTTTCCAATTTTCTAGAATTAGAGCTATCACAGTAACAGTTTCCGACTGTCTCAGAGCAGCAGCAGCAATAATTATGTGTGGAGGAAAAAAGATTTTTTTTCTAGTGAAAGTAGGATGCATCCTTTTTGTGGTTTCCCCTCCAATGACAAAGGGGGAGCGGGTGCTATTGATAGGGTAGTGATGGTTTTGCTGTGATTGTTAAATGTATCCATAGAGAAAAAAGCTAGCGTTCGTATAATATTTTTCGCTGATAGGATCGCATCGGAGGGAAACTTTTTAGAATCATGAAGTGAAGCAGAATTTCAACATGAATTTTCCAGTATCTATAAAAAGCATGCAAAAATGGCATTCCGGTGGTTGAACAAAATTTTTGAGGTCGATGAGGACATACTCTTGAATGGATTCTCTGCCTTAAAGACATGACATGGAGTTACATAGTTGTACGTAGATAAGCTTTGGGTAAAATAACCATTTGAAAAAAAACCGTATTTTTCATGCAAAAAAATACAGTAAAACTTGCCATCAATCCCCTTAAAAGAGTAGGGCATGTTGAACAATAAAATTCTTTTTATTTAAATAGCGATTTATTTATGAAGAAATCGAAGGAACAATCCGTGGAGGAAAATGAAGAATTCTAGAAAAAATAGTTTTGCAAGAGTACAAAGCAGTGACGAAAAGAAAGCTTTTGAGAGTGGCACTCAAAATGAGTTTTTCTCGAAGAACGTGTCACTAATACAAATTGCAAATTTCTTCTCAGCTTCACATTGGGTTTCCCCGTGTACGTAAAGGCTATGATTTCCCCAAATCGTACATTCTTCCCGAATTTCCTCCGCTCTCTGAGAAAGGCTTCATTGATGAACTTCGGGAGGACATTGATATACTCTACTGACAAATGAATCTAGTTTTCGTCGAAGAATTGAAAAAAGAGTTTCATTTCCCGTTGTTTGTAGAATGAACTCTTAGAATTGTAGATGTGCATTAGCTTTCTTGCAATTCGGTCTAGAAAAGATTCAGCTTGAATAAGACTTCTAGTTGGAAATGTCAGTTGAGTTGAGATGTCAGTTTACTTCGAAGGAAACATACAGATTCTAGTATGCTGGGGGAACATGAGGTGACGGGTCTGTTAAGCGAGAATATATGTAATCTACATGTTCATGCTACCTGGTATTAGTACATGTTAAGCAAAAAAATGTCACATACCTTTCCAGTTGATAGATTCTGCATCACTGCACAACTTTTCGATAATTCTCGGTGAAATCATCATGCAAAGGTCAAAGGAGAACGGTGCAATGTATGTATTCCAATAAAAATTTAAGACGGAAGTTGCAGAAGAAAGGCGTGCTTCAAATAGAAATTAACAAATACTTTTCCTGGAACCGAATGTTTTTAAATTTGAACTCCTGTAACTATTGGGAACAAAAATCAAGCTTTGAGTGCAGTAGCGAAACAAGTTTTTATATTATTTTACTGTAATTGTCTTCGTTTTCTCGGAGACGGAGGCACTCCCATAGTTTGCAATCCTATTCAAAATTAACTTTCGTGATAAAAGAGGAAACATAATTTTTGTTCAATACAAGCTACATCCGGCTGGATTAAAACTGTGTTCTTGCGCTGTTGTTATTGTTCATCTCACTTTGTTCTACCGTCAGGTTTCTCGGATCACTTTTGTCGAGAGTCATAATACTTATTTAAAACCGAGTCGACAGGAAACTAAATCGGGTTGGGCTATAAAAATGGTACACAATTTTGAGAAAAATTTGTCGCTGAAAAGTTGACTGATAATAATCGTAAGAATAAATACATGGCATAAGCCCAGTGCAGTGCTTGAGATTTTTCTATTGTCTCATCGGAATTTTCGACGTTTCCTCAACTCACCCACAGTAGGAAAAATACTGTGAGTTACAAGGGCTAATCAGTTGAATTCCTTAAAACACCTTCTTATGTAAGCTTATTTCCTGCGATCATTGTTTGTTTTTTCAAAGTTTTTGTAGACATGATGATGAGGTATAAAGCTTATGAATCATCTTTGGTTTACCTACTTAAAAAAACGTTAAGCAAGGAAGAATAAGTAAAACTCGTAGTGATTGATATCGTACAAAATCCAACACATTTTTAGAATTTACTATGATGATGAAATCTTAAAAATGGCCTTGAAAATCTTAATTGAAACTAACACTTGAAGGCATAGAAAGTTAAAATTAAATTCGATGTCACCACAAAGCATTCATAAATAAATCCAACAAATTATCAGCTCGTGCTTGTATCTTGGAGAGTACAAACACGTATACTATGCTCATGTATTTAGTACGTTGTGAAAGTTAAACGATGCTAATGATAGTCGGAATGCTCAAGAGCAGCAGGAGGTAACGGAAAATGAGAGGAATGCACGAGAAAAGCAGCCACCTTGTCTAATTGAATTATAACTCACATTTGTTTTCTTAATGAAACTTTTTTCTTGTTACAGCGTTGCGTAAGCCATGCTGAACTTGAATTCGCTGGGGGTAACGTGAGACACCTGATGGAGAAGGTATACAACTTTAAGACAATCTTGGGGCAACTCGAGTCAAACAATCCTTGAAATCACTGCTTTGATGTGGAATTACGTATTTTAAAACGATAGCCTAAATACCATTTCGTGAAGAAGTTTTAAACCTTCAGAAATGCACTAATCCACATAAACTTATTCCCAGTACTTATATTTATTTATTGTTAATAGTCCGCGATTATAAACTGGTAATTTTCGGTTGTGTACAAGTCTCTATCTTGCCAACACTTGTTTGTCCTATTTAATCAAAATGAGATGGAAATTACGATGCTCGCAAAGCGTCTCAAAGAAGAGGGTGAAAGTCAGGTTTCCGACGACGGAGCGTTGTTCCTCTCTTCTTCTTTCCTGGGACATGAGGTTCCATGGACTGTTTGCAAGTGATCTAGCGAGTTCTTAGCCTGACTAGTCAACTCAGAAGTAAATGTAAAGGAGAAACGTACACTATTTCCCCCTTTTCCTTCAGACTTGCATGCTCTTCGCATGTACATGTTGTTACAAGCCATCAGCACACAGCCACACAACTCGGTTCACTCAGCTTTCTCTCTGAGCTTTTACCCTCCTTTCCCTCACATTTTATTTTATTTTTTTTTGCAAACTCCACATTACGTGACATGCTCATGCTTCTTCTTGGACGGACAACAGGAGCGGTGGCACTCTCGTAGATCCACTCCTTTGATAGGTCTTTACCTTCACTGGTTGAAAGGAAAGGTGTGCAGACGTACAAACTTAAGTTGGAAATGAGTCAGATTGAAAGTATTAGCTTTCCTTTTTATCTTTTTTAGATGGATAGACAAATAGAACCAGCGTCGTCAGTCAGGTATAATCGCTACAGGGAAAAGGCAAGACTGGGAAAACACGTATGTATATTATTACATGAAATGAAAGAACATAGATCCTAGGTAGAATTTCAAAGCGTTTAAAAAAACATTTTCTAAGCCTTGGACTAGCAAAACTTGAAATTCAAAGACGCAATTGTAAGAGCAAAAGAAAGTTAAAACAAGGATTAAATAACCTAGGTGTCCGTACGAGAAATCGGTATAGCTTGAGCTGTGACAATCAAAAAATAAGGAATGTGTGGCAACAGACATCTTCGTATTGTTTAATTGAATATTGCATTTAAACATAATTAACCGTCGTGAAACTACGTGAATTCGAAGAATTGTACGAATTTTTCGAATCTACAAGTTTTCTAGCTATTTATCTTCTCGAAACCTTTCATTTTCCCCAGATGGAAATAATTAGTTGCGTAAAGTTCAAGGAAATTCGGAGAAAGTGACAATGATTGGGGTTATCTTCATCCGTGATCAGAATATTAGGCTAGCACGAATGTGTTTTTCTTCGAACGATAAAGAAGAAAAGGGATTATGTAGGCATCGACCCGTCAATTCCTGGAATACTCTCTGACTGGCTACTGCTCTTGTGATCAATTTTATCTTTATTTCTCCATCAAAGCATTATTTGACTTTGTCATTATCCCTAGCATAAGGAATGTCACAAAACCTATAGCTCTAGCATACCAGGAACCCCGCTAATTTTCATTGAAATCAAAGCGCAAATAACAAAAGCACATATATGTATCCAATATAGTTTTTCCGTTACTTTT
>JAHZNI010001166.1:0-11997 GCA_027744415.1 Seira ritae
ACAAGGCCAAGCAAAATTAATAGAATAATGAATATGTACATATTTGGATGTTGTTTTCCTTGGGCATGATTGTGAGACTTGACTTTAGTGGAGGACATCATATAACAAACCGAAATGTGCACTTAGGTATTCGCATACATATGTACACAATGGTGGAATATTGTGTTTAAAGTAATATTTGTCTACTTACTTATTTCTTGAGTGATCTGGAAGTGTGTAATAATGAAACCATTCCATTCCCATCAAAGTCATTTGCAAATGAATTCTCATCTTGCATCATTTTTTTGTAGCACCAACGCAAAGGAGAAGGACGGCCTTTCTTGAAAATCAAAAGTACCTGAATTTCTTCTAAAAAATATTTCTTCTTCTTTAAACTTAAAAAAGTAGAGATGTTCGAGTTATGTTGAGCTGGATCAAGCCGAGTCTATTGATCATAAAAAATGAGAAATGCTTCTTCCTTTCCCCAAAACTTTCCCTACATATTCCCTATATGTATATTTTTCGTTAGTTAGTTATGTGCCATGAGTAATAATATGAGCAAGCTCAGGCTTACTTTCGCTTCGGGGCATCAGAAAAAAAGTCATCTTTTCCCAAGCACTAAAGAGAACGCTTCAATTTTGATGCATGACTTTTGCCAATATTGTACCCTGACTCCTACTCCCCAAAAAGGGTTTTTGCTTTTACGTTGAAGAGGAGAAAGTGGAGAAAATTTTTTTTGAGCATATGGTGGAAAAAGGAAGGGGCCTTGTTGCAAATTTCCTTCCTGTGTTTTTCTTCGCACAAACTGGAGGAGATGTGTACTGAGGCTGTTTTGAAAAAGTACTTTTCGCTTCCTTGATAGGTTGGCTCACGTAATATATGTCTTTAAAAGGATAATCTGACGCGGATGACTGTGCCTCTGCACAATGTTATACTACTTTTCATTAGGATTATGGTCACGTAACCCATATACGTAAAAGAATAGGAGGACATGCATGCATGTTTTATTTTGGTGTGCAAAAAGGAACAAATAATGCAATGCACACATTTCCCCACTTTCTATTTAAATTTGGATGTGGAGGAAAAGGGTTCAGGACTCGCACAGGACATGCAATCTCGGAAATTATACATGGGATGTTGTAGAGGAAACAAGGAAGTTTGCATTTTTCATTGGACTTAGTACTACAACCACAGCCAAACTGAAAAACAGATTCAATTTGTTTGATTATGGTTTTGCATGTTCCTCAAAGATAGATGAATTGTTCGAGAGAAAAAATTGTAGTGGTAGTGGTGATGATATGAAAATGGGAAATGATGATGATGACGGTGTGTGGGCACGCTTATTTTTATGCATGTATTCCAGAGCATTGTCCTTCTGTTCTGGTAGACCTGCCATTATTCCGTAGTTGCTAATGTTTATGGAGAAAGTAAAAGGGGGAACTCAGCAATTTTTTTTAGAGAATTCCCTTTTTGCGTCGTACTACAACTATCCATCCTCTTTGGGAGTAAGAAAATGATTGTGTTGCGTTGTGAAAATGCATTGGAGTGGGAAGATTTTTTGGAAGGTTTTTTTTCTTCTTCAAAAGAAAGCTTTTAAGGAGGAGTAAAAAATATTTTTTTGTGAGGAGAAGAAGAGGAGCGTAAGTGAATGTATTTTTCCTTTTGTTTGGAGAACCATGGATTTGGGTATGGCAATGGCATGATATGATATGGGTCAAGAAAGGAAGGTCTTGAATGGGGGTAATGTGTACATGCTCCACATTTTCTAGATGAATGGACAGGGATGGGAAATGGGAAGTGAGGAGTAGTTTTCTTTTCGTATGAAATTGTGTTTAGTAGGTAGCGTGACATTTCCCCTTCAAAGTTCCAACAAGGGCAGGAGCGGAATTAAATGGAAAAGGGAGAATGGTAGATTCGTTTGCTTCAGCTTTTTCCATGTAATAAAGAGAATTAAAGGATAATGCAGTGCATCTTAAAAGGGCTCCATGAGAAGGGAAAGGAAGGATGTGGATGAGGAGATGATGTTATGATGACGCTAATACAATTTCAGATGAAATTGGAAGAAAAAACTTGAAACTGAAGACTGAAGTCGGGGATTTTTTCCAATCTTTGAAATTACGGAAAGATATTAAGGCTTTTTCAAAAATGAGATTCATTGGCTCCAGTTATAATTGCCTCTAGGGATAGGCTACTGCTGCTGCTACTGCTATTCCATATTTATGATGCCAGTTCCTTGGAAAAAGGAGTAGCAAAGCAAACGTCGACTCGACTACATATCGACATCTAGTCAATGAGTCCATAGATGATATCATTAATCAGATAAGCTATAAAGTGGGTGTATGCTGAAGCAATTACTCATTTTATTTCATGAGAAAGTTCTCAAGTACTTCCCATCTTTCGTGAATGTCAGCTAAAAATTAAGTTATTTATGCCCCATGATAACTTCCTGTCCTAAAAATAACTAAAATATTCCGCCAGTTACAAGTAGGTACGTAAGCCGATTTACTGAGAACATGAAGGCCTGGCTAGTTTAAATTAATTTTATGACTTGATAGCATCCCTCGAATCACTTGTTGTGCCTAAATAAGTTTACATAAGCAGTAGGTCCTGTAGAAGTAAAGTGTGTAGGAAGTTGCACGGGGCCTCGGCTTGTTTTTAGATTTGGGTGTTTTGTTTTCATGATATGACTTGAATTAGGCAGCCATTGACGTAAGCCTAAAGGGCAGCAGCCTATGTATATATTTAGAAAAAATTGATTTCCCGAAAATCTATTTTATACTTTATTTAGTTTACAGAAAGTGCACGTTTAAAAGGCTCAATTTGCTCTAGTGAAATGATGATATTTAAAATTCAGTTAGACGTCAAAGGTCTAAAAATAAGTCTAATTTGGTACTTCTGAAATTGCAAAGTCGAGAAACATTTTTTTTCTTCAAAATATATTGAATAATGCACACGCGATGTAGCGCTTGGCAGATGTAGACCGGAAGTGAGATGCATGTTCATGCAAGAAATGTAAGGCATTAGAATCCCATTCTTCTTGGCTCTGATGGTGATCGACATTGGTGCAAATTTTGTAACTGCAAATAAAATTTGAAATTGCTGTAAAATAATAATATTTTTCTAGAAATAAATGAACTGTCTCAATCATAATAGTCATAGTACCATTTAACATCAAAACCCAATCATCTTCACCCTAGACACGTTCCATTGTCTAGACAGAAAGTGTACACGATGAGAAAGTTTTATCCTTTATTCCCTAAGCCCAACAAAAGAAAGAATCCAGACAATGAATTACTCATTGTTCAGTGAAACCATGAAAATGCTACAATATATTTTTTACGGGACCCCTACAAAAGCAAAACTCTATCAATAAGATGAAATGGCGAGGAAATGAGCAGTTAGGAGCGAAACCAATATCATCAATGTGGATGTGGATTGTTGGATGAATGGCGAATGGTAGTTTTCTTCTCAGCGAGCTAATCTTGGCTTTTTCCCTGGAGCCTTTCAATCTAACACACACTTTCCCTCACTTCCACTCTCCACTAATTTCATAAGTTTTTGCTCGAGTCCAAACAAACCCCATCCATCTAAACCGTGTGTCGTACGTTAGGTATTATAGGTACTATTTAGTTGGTCTACAGTAGAGCCTGCCTGCCTGCCTGCGCCACACATCCTGAAAAAAACTTTCGTTTCCTCCAACAAAAAATTTTCTCGGGTAAATATGAAATCCATATATGAAGTAGTAGGTGTATGTATGTATGTATGCTTGTATGTACAATGGAGAAAATGAAAAGGAAGAGTATCAACTTATGAACATCAAGTGGATCGTTTTACAATGGGGAAAAAACTTCTTCCGAGAAGAAAGTAATAATTTCATCAACAACAGAGGAAAATGAAGTAAGGTCACAAAACAAAAAGAAGCAGAACTAGTACTTCTACTTCTTAATATCAGAAAGAGGCAACTTGACACACAAAAAAACAGAACCAGAGAAAACAACTTTCAAGAACTTTTTTTTCAATAAAGCTGCTTTCTTTTCTGACTTGACTGTCTACGGCTATGACAGTGCAATGGGAGAAAAAAATATGTAGCAAGTTGAAAGCTGAAATCAGTCAAGGTTTTTTCCCTACAGAAAAGTAAAGGAAAAAAATAATTGTTGAAAAATGATATATTGGCGAGTGTTGGAATTATGGCGTGTTTCATATCTTTCTTGGCACCATACCACCACCACCAGCAGCAGCAGCACCATACCACCTTCATTGCCAAGGCAAGGATGATGGGAGACACTCATTCATTACTACATACTACTACAAATCTTTATGAGTTGTCGTTGGCTTCAGTGACTATGTTAAAGTTACAAAAATTGTAATTTATGGGATACATCCCGTAGAAAAAAGAGAACAATAGAGAAAATATAGTAAAGTTTTTTACTTGACGATTTTTTCAGGGTTAATTGCGAAAGTTTTGCGGTGGCAGAATGTCATCATAAAAGTATTGTTGAGAAGGGGGATGTTGGATTGGGAGTGATGTCATTTTTACATTGACATAGTATATGTCAATGGGAAGCTCATATAGGAGAAATTAATTTTTCTAAATTAGGTACCTGTATTTATAAGACTGCTTTGAAGTTTCAACTTCCACTGTAGTAGTCGTGATTGGAAATGATGACATAAAGACCGACGACATTTCACCACTAAAGCAATCCATCTTATTAATTTAGTGTGATGTAATATGGTACGGTAGTGGAAAGTATGGAGTACGTATTCCTACATTGTCGACCTTGATGACTTCGTGTGTAATGAAAATTATATATTGCGTCTGAAAAGTTACCACTTCCCAGCGGCGACAAAAGTTTGTAATGAATTTAGATTGAAAAATTTTTTTCTCACCAAAGAACTACTGTTAATGGCCTGGCTGAAGTAGTAGACAGTAGACAAAGTAATGTTGATGTCATTGGAAATGTGAAAGGGATTTTGATGGCATTCGCATGAGAGGAAGAGATGACTTAATCGAAAGTTTTTAGGACCATAAAGTCTGGATCGGAAGTTGAAACAACCGGAGCTTGAGCTGTTGATGATGGTATATAGAACTGGTCGATGTAATCCTTCATTTTGAGGTGGTTTCACGAAACTAAAAAGTTAATCACCTCAATTCAATAGAATAGGGTAATGCATGGAATGGGTGACGAGGAAAAGTGTACGTATGTATGCAAAGCTTCCAGGATGGTTTGGCTGGCGTGATGATTATGACTGCTATTAAATATGTCATTCTCATTGTTAGTAAATGAAGGATGCTCCGGAAGCATGAGGAAAGATTAGAGAGGAAGGGGGAGAAATTTTATCTCAAATTATTTTAGCCCCGGAGGTGATGTTTCGTGTTGGATTTAACAACTTCACGTAAAATGATGGCTTTTGATTGAAGGTGGTGGCTTGTTTGTCACGGTGGCTAACGGACTAATTAATTTTGGGAGAGAGATTATAGACCATCAGAGGTTGTCATAATTTGTGCTGCATAGCACGCAAAAATTGATACAATCATAATAGTATGCACAGATTTCATATAACATTGAAATAGAAGCATATTGAGTGTTCAGGTTTACGTTAAGTTTCTATGTAGTTTTGAATGTTTAGGATTTCTCTCCTAGCCTCTAGGATTTCTCTCCTAGCTTCTAAGATTTTTATCCTAGTCTCGTACTATGCTTTGTTTCTTTGTAATCGTTGTGGTTTATACTATTTACTTTGTATACTTTTACCCCGAGTGGGAGATTTTGATGTTATAGTGTTGTGCTGGAAGTGTGTTAGGTAGAGAAAGGGAGAGTCGCCATTTTGGTGAGAAAAAGGACGGCATGGTTGTTGTATGGTAGAAGTAGACAGAGAGTTGAACTTACACACTCTTCTCTTAGATTTTATTGAGGATTTTAATTCTCCGAGATTTGATTGGACTTAATTAAGAATTGATTGAGGATTGTTAATTATCTTTCGTTAGATGATAGCAATAAAGGTTTTACAGTTTTTAATTGTAATTTTGTGGTCAGTCAGAATCGTAATTCTGTTTTATTTGCGGGCATTGTCCGAGGAGGACTGGTTAACCGTAAGAACCCACATTATATAAGCATCGTTAGCTTATCCGCGAACATTGAGAAAATAAAATGCAGACTTGTGCAGCTCAAGTGTCGCAAATTCTTTCCAAAATATTTATTTCAACTGTAGATAAAATTAAGACTTGAAATTGTTTGTTTGTATGTGAAATCGAAATAATCATGATTCATGAGCCTTTCTTTGTTCAATACAGGTGAACTCAGATACAACAATCGGGATCCTAGTGATCAAATCAGCGGAAAAACGGGACTCAGGGAATTACACCTGCGCTCCTTCCAACCTTGACTCGGCCAGTGTACTATTACACGTGCTCAATGGTAAGCTTAAATTCATTTACTTTATTTTAAAAACTTGCTTTAAGTTAGACTTACATTTTAAGGTAATTTAAAAACAAGAGTAAACAACTCAAGTCCTCAACTCTAAGCTACTTATTTACTTCTTTCTGCTAAAATAAAAAGGGAAACTACTTAGCAGAACCCTGAAATGTCTTTTTATTAGAGAAGCTGTTTACTCATGAAAGTACATAAAATACATTATATTGAATTCTTTCATCTACAAAACATTAGGCACCCCTACGTTGCATAATAAGACCTTTGAAATTTTCATTTCCAACTTGACAAACTGAAAAATGCATTGAGACAAACGACCAAAGTGCAATTTGTCATTCCAAACTTTCTGTCATCATTGCATTATACAAATTCCTTTAAAAAACATTTCCTCTTGCTACAAAAATTCTATAAACATGCTATAAAACGTGCATTTTAAAATATGCATAGCTATTAAGTAACCACTTTCGCTAAGCGTTTCAGCAATTTCAACAAAGTCCATCATCACATATTAGATATGTAGTATGTGTGCATATATGTATAGCTGTAAAATATTCAACAAAAAAGTACATTCAACTTTCACCCAAGCTCAAAGTGAAAAAGTTTTTTTTCGCTCCGTGCTCTGTGTTCTTCGCACTTGTTTCCTCCAGCTTGTCAGAATGTTGACAGGAGCGGAAGTTGATGCGATGCAGTAGGCATGCTACTACACCCGAAGCGGGATTCCTTTCCCCGAAATTCCAAAACCCATAGCATCCGCCCAGTCACTAGCAAGTAGTTTAAAAATAATCCTTTTTCCGCTTTTGTACAAATGTTTTTTTTTGTTTTGTAAAGGGATAAGTAATATGCATATTTATGAGTTCAGATAGCAGGAAAACGTCCGCACATTTTTAAAGGATCAAGTCAGCAGAAAAAAGGGCTGTTGTAGTGTAGTTGAGTTGAAACGTAGCGCAGAGAAGGATGATGGGATGTGATGTTACTTTAGTAAAGCCTAATCTTGAGCTCTTGTATAAAATTTATTTTGCAAACTTCTTTTTTTGTTTGTTTGTTTGCTCATCCCCTTCCAAATGAGCGTTGCATGCGTTTCTGTTTCCAGTAGTTTTTAGGCTGCTCGAGCTCGGTGCGTTTGAGTTGGAACATAAAGATAAAGAATTTTTTTGCCAGTTTTCATTTTCGAGCGTAACATGTTTCACGCAGAGGCTTCTCAGGCGAAGTAATTTTAATCCAAGTTTGGAGAACTTTTTTTTTGCTAGTGCGTGTACCATAATATAGTACTGCAGCACATTCCATATATTTTCTTGCTTGATCTTGATGATAAGGGAAAGGGATTCATAATGGCATATGGCTTTTTCTGTTCAGCCCTCGAGTAAAAAGAAAATAAAATTGAATAAAACCTTGGCATCCGCATTCATTCCCATGCATTCACATCAGAGGAGACTGTCGTCGCTGATTGTCAAAGCAATGTTGTCACAAGCTTCCTCTCTAGTACTTTCCCCATAAATTGAAAATCTTTCCATTCATTTCCATCCCGGTACCTTGGAAAAGGCTCGCAGTTTTTGATTTTCTATCGTATTTATCGTAGTATGTAGTGGTTAATGTAAGCAAAGAGTGGAGCCTCCTTTCAAAGTTATATTTCATCCTTGACATTCCTTCCAGTTCTTGGTGCTCTCTATGACACACTCAAAATGTAAATAATAAATAAAAAATCTTAAAGAGTGAAAGAAAAGTCTTTTCAAGGGAGGGATATGATGATAGCAAAAGGAACATTTCCACGTTTACGACTAGCCTTTCTCTTTACACTGCGTTCATTGGCCCTTACAATTTTGGATTTGAGAAAATGAGCACCACCACGGCACCACCAAAAGCCCTTTTATTAGGCAGAGAGACTGTCGATTCATAACTTTTTATCCGGGTCGTGTTGCGTTGGTTGGGATGTGATGTGATGCTCCTACTTTTTCCCGAAGAAGTTCAGTTTGCTGGCGCTATTACATAAATTCATGATGCGACATGAGCAAAAAAAAATATACATCAAAGGAGAATTCTTCGTTTGTTAATGCTTGCGTGGTCATATTATTTCTACTTATTTCTATCAAGTCAGGGAAAAGACGTGTTAAAGCTTGATTTACTCCTTTGGTAAAATACGGGAGAGGAAGGAGAGGATCCAAAGGGAAATATGTATTTCTGGACTGGACTGGAGTGGACTCTGGTCTGGGCCTGGATCTCGACGTTTGACATGATCGCTGGAGAGAGAGAGTGTGTATTTTATATTTTAGTGGATGACATGCATGTCCACTTTTTATGTTTTATTATTTCAATATATTCATCTTTTTTTCTGCAAATCCATGCTACTACGTACTTTCCTCAACGGTTTTATATTTTGTAGGAAGTGCTGACGAAGCATGAATAAAATGGGATATTATGTTCAAACCGGCATGGCATTATGTCATCCTTGCCGTCCTGGGAAGAATGGTGTCGTTTTCTCCATGGCAAACTTTTGGGAATACTCCTGTCGTTTACTCTTAACTACGTTTAAAATGATAACAAAGAGCGGACGTGAATACTAGGGAAACGGGCGCTCCCTTGAGAAGGATTTTTAATGATATTTCTCTGAACTCAGTTGAATTCAAGTACCCATTCTCGCTGAGCTTTACGTGCAAATAATGGATCATCACTTGGAACGAACGTAGCGTAAGTAGGAGAGAGGGAATGAATGCAGATTTGCATAAATTTTAAAAGAGAAAACTGGCATCCGACCAGACATCATAGAATAGGAGGACATGACATAGCACAATGTATTGTTTGAGCCTTCCACAGTTCCACGAAACAATAAAGTAAATACTAAAAAAACATGACATGAATATTACGACATATCTATGATTTGAGGAGATCAAAACATGAAGATGGACAAAGCAAAGAGAAAGAGGACTTGAGGGACTAAATTACATTATAATCGTAATGACATTTTGGCATGGCATAATTTTTTAAATAATCCATTTATGATCAATTTGTTTCAACAGGGGAACATCCAGCGGCGATGCAGCAAGGTTCAAGCGCGTCAATAAGCTACTCAATATATAGTTGGCAGAATGGACTTGTTTTCCTCCTCGTATCATATATTCTCTGGTGGCACTTCCCCCGAACGTGACCATCTTCGCCGAGGATCACCACCACCGCCACGCTGCAAGTTGACATCAGCGGAAAAAATTAACTGAAACAAATTATATACAAAAAAAATTATTCTGACATGACTTGTTTTTTGCTAGAAAAAAATCTGAACGAAAAAAAAACAACAAAAAATGTTTTATTGCGAATACAAAAATAATATTGCAAATATGCAATGGAACGATTTCTAAAACATAGAAGTTTAGATGTAGCAAGTTTCTCCAGTTGAGTCGCCAAAAGAAGTTGTTTGAGTGTTTGTTATGGGGATGGGGAAAGTTCATTGTTTTAATTTAATTGTGAGCAGCAGCTGGGGGGACATCTCTTCGAAAGACAAGATGACTGAAATTGAATACCTACGGTTACGGTTACGGCGGTTATTGTTGTTGACTGCTGCGCTGATTTATTTCTTGAATTTGATTTTCGTGCAGAAACGTGTTCTTAATTAATGCTTTTTGGTGGTGAATTGCAAACTTGCAAAAACTATTCAATGCTTTTGTTTCGATTTCCACTTCGTTTCCTTTGTGNTTTATTTCTTGAATTTGATTTTCGTGCAGAAACGTGTTCTTAATTAATGCTTTTTGGTGGTGAATTGCAAACTTGCAAAAACTATTCAATGCTTTTGTTTCGATTTCCACTTCGTTTCCTTTGTGTGTGCAACGTAAGTAAATTTAGAACATAAATCTTTCAAGGAGATAAAAGTTGACTTTTAAGACGATAAATACCAACCGCACGAAGAAAGAAAGTGTTTTATATATAATGTCTATTTCAAATAGTTTATTACGAATTTCAAATGTTTCAAAACTGTGAAAAAAGTTTTAAAAATTGATCGAAAGCAAAACTCTTGAAAATGCAAGATAAAATTTATGAATCTCTTTCAAGGAGACTTTTGTAGAGGTTAAAATATACATAGTTGGGGATCTTTATTGGTGCTGCTAGTTTTTTACAATTCATTTACGGGGAGAATCGTCTGCAACAGAAGGCGATAGTGATCGACGTGCGCTACAAGAACCGAGGCAGCATCAGCAGGACTACCTACTACCAATTTTTTTATAATTATATTCCTGATGAGCTATTTGACAGAATGAGCAGCGCAGATTCTTGATAACTCAGGTAAGAATATATGCATATTTTGAATTGTAAAATGTCCGAACTAGAAAATCGATGATATTGGAACTTCTTATAAAGCAGATTCCATCTTTTTTATTTGGGTATAATTTACAATTTTGGAAAGTAAAAGCAGTGAAATTTGTAAAGGAGACCTCGTTTACGTGCTCTATGAATCATGAGTACATACACATTACCTATGTATGTAGGCATATCAACAACGTACCTCACTCTATGTAAACTTCATAATATGTTCCCGTCTTCGTCACAATCTACGTTAAGAACTGCATCTGAAAAATTCTTTTTGACAAAACAAACTATTTCTGTGACAGTTTCGCCTACAAAAGAAATAGAACAGTTACTTTGTTCACGGTCGCGTTAATTAATAATAAAAAGATTGGCTCTGATTGGTAAACAAGAGCGTTTCCCAAAGAGAAAGTAAAAGCGTGTCCCATCGCGCGGACTCGATACATTTTCTGTCTTCGTCACCTTTATACAGCAATTAGACTAAATATGATATGTATGTAAGTCATGGTCTCTGTTATGTCATCAGTCATCAGGCCCTGATGCTCATCTCAGGTCTCCCCATGTTTGAAAACAAGGGAAAACCACACCCCACACGTGCTCACCCTTTCACCTTGACTTTCTTTGTTTCAATTTTTTTTCTTTGACAAAACGTTAAATGAAAATTAGTATCGACACAAAAACCCAATTATGTATGAATGCGGCTTGGCTTTGTGTTTGTGGCTGCTGTACTTTGACTCATTTCATTTGATCAAGCCAAAGGTCTCTGGTTTTCCAGTATGAATTTATTTTTTCATTGTGCGCTTATTCAGCCATCTACAGACAATAGATGTGCATAAAACTGTAGTCACAGTACAGTTGTTTTGTGTGGCCACATACGTATAAACATGTACATACAGTCAGGATTCATGCCGCAAAATACATAAAATACATACATATATTTTTTCGATGAATCCCCTTTGTTTTCCCATGTCCATGAAAATGACAAACAAACGACTTGAGCAGCAGCTGAAACAAAGGGAAAAAAATAAGAATGCTCTGCTCGTCTCTCCCATCACATCTTTTTCTTCTCTTTAGAGAAAGTTATAAACCATGCAGTACGTCATCGCATGGCTATCATGAGAGCATAAAGAAGGGAAAGTGTATCATCATCATGGAGCTTTTTCCTTGATGATGACAAAAGGGCTCACAGAGGATTCCCTTTTTTACATGAGCAGCCCAATAATTCATAATAAACAGGGAAAGAATAAGGAGAAAAAGGAGTAATAAAAAGACACAGGAAAAAAGCAACAAATCAAAAGCAGACTGA
>JAHZNI010001167.1:0-21433 GCA_027744415.1 Seira ritae
ATGCTTATGGTTCCTGCAAAGGGTAAAGCGTGTTGTTTTCTCATTGTAGTGCTCATTATAATCCTCACGTTGTTCCAACATTCATGTGACTCATCATGATTTTGTTAGGCTCGCTGGTTAAAAAGCAGGCTTAAGTACCTATAGGCGAATAAAAAGGGTAAAGTTTTGTAGGTACATTCGAAAAACTTTCTCAGTCATCGTCGTTCCTTTATGAGAGCAGACCTTTCTTGTTTCTTACTTGTTCGCTTTAGCATACTGCTATACCCGGTTGGGACTCAAAAAACTGTTCGTACTAAAATTTGTTCGCATTAGTCAGAAATAACACTGCTTATCATATAATATACCTAAATTCGGGCGACAAGAATTTGTTTGTCAAAAATTTGTTCGTGATAGAGTATGTCGTCGTAGAGAGAGTTACCTGTACTTTTATCGTGGATGTATTTCTATGTGTCTCTGTACTCTGTAGCTGTATGGGTCTGTTGAGTTCCCTTGATGTTTTTTTGGGAAAAAAGGTGGTAATTGCTGAAGCGGAGGAGGAGGATTCCCTATTTAGCACAGAGCACAACAGAGAGCATCTACAAATCTCTTGAAACACTAGGGAGAGGAGGAAAATGCTCATTAAATAATGTACTGCTTGCTCTGGAGATGAATGATAGATGTCAGAAGAGGAGCTTCATGAGCTCAGCTCATTTGGCTTACGTAATGTGTGATGCGCACCGTGTACACGATAAATTGAAATAAATGCTTTGAGTAATTGGTAATTACTAATTAGTTAGTTTGCTAGTTAAAAATCTAATTAGTTTGCTGCAGATAAGTAATTCTTCAGACGACGACATAGATGCGATGACTGTTCGTTCTTTTCCTGTTCTGTTCCTCTGCCAGAAAGGAGAAATACTAGGTAAATTTTTGGTCACATTGCCCCAACTACATAAGCTGAATATATTTTTGCTCTACCTCTGTGTTCCAACAAGAGAAAATGAAATCGAAGCTGGAATGAAAACGGTAGCGATAATTAATTGATTAATTCATGAATATTGCACAAAATGCTAATAATTGCTTTATCCCGATCTCATAAGTACATATATCATCCTATAATATTCATTTGCTATTTTTTCTTTAAATGAATGAAATGTAATAAATCCACACTTTTAAAACGAACATAATTTGCCTTTAAATTAAACTAAAATATCATGCGGGTGCGGGTTGTTCTGCATAACATAAATTATCTTCATTTCTCTTGTCTCATTTGAATTTGACGTCCGCTGAACCGAGCGAAATGACTTTACGCGTCCCGTCTGTAATTTCTCTGACTCACATTATACTACAGTTGCTTACAATACCGTATAATATGCGTTTAATATCATCGGTTTCTTTCTAACTGCAAATTGTATGTACTGCAGGAAAAATATTTGTTTCCTTCCATTTTCTTTCCTCCGGATCGCGATCGGGAGGGTGCATTGTTCGAAGTATGATACCGGGACCACGACCATGCAGACCAGGCTCATGATGATGATGAACGTCTAAAGCATTTTTTAACGATTGCATGATCCTCTGATCCACACGAGGCTCAGGCAGAGGCATGGCAAAGCAAATATGGCTATGGCAACTATGTCTCGTATCTTTACGGCGGTGGATGGTATGGTGGTGGTAGTGGTGGCTGAACTGAATTGGCATGGCACATGCAAAGTACGGACCACACCAAAAAAAGAAAAGAAAGAAAGAAGTTTTTGTAAGTGGGCAAATGGGAAAGTCGCCGCGCCGGGAGGAGCTTTTTCAACTTCTCCAGACATTTGACTCACAAGAAAATAGTTTTGCCTTTGCCTCTCTCTCTCTCCGCAAGTCTTCTTTTCTTGGAAGTTCTTTACACTTTCCGGACGTTACACCACCGTAAAACGCTCCTAGATAGACAGAGAGAGTAGTAGAGCACATTAAAACTATGTAATATTTTTAGTAGATTATTTTGTCGGTTGATTAAAGCATCGAAAAAGCTCCCCGATAAAATATATTATATATTTAAACTTGAAGAAGCTCTTTAGGAGGAAATTTTATATATAATTGTAGTGGGGCCCTTGTATTATTTTAGAAGCTTGATTGCGTAATTAAGAGTTTTACGAAAGTTTTTATATTTGAATTCTTTTTGAAACTAGTTAATTATTCTTTCATTAAATTCAATAAGCCCACGCAGTTAGGATATATATAGGACAAAGGGAAAACTTACGTAGAATTATAAATTGTTTTGTTGGAAAACATTAGATTTTTTTAACGGACATAGGCAGACAGGAGAATTTTATAGGTGGAAAGTCATCTGCTGTTTAAAGATAATTTTGAAGGGTAGTTCTAAAATAATTTTGCCCTTCAAGTATAGAATCTGATGTCCTTTTGGATGTTTGTAATTAAGTCTTAGATATAGAAAAAATCGGGTTATAGAACACCCATTTTAACTGTACCCTAGACAGACATTTATTTGAGGTGGAGTGAAGAACTATATAGTGCTTTTAGCTGAGACATTGTAAATTAATTTTGTTGGAAGATTAGAATACTAATTTTGCCCGTTTCGGAACTAAAGGGCTTGTGTATGTATGTAGAAAATTATATTGCTACAACGTTACTGATTACTGACTGATTAAAACTAATTTAAATCTTAGATTGTGTAATATACATAGGATAATTTTGAAAAGGAAAGAAACGTAAGCTAGCCTATTGATTCGTAGTGTAATTTTTTATATTGTCGCAATAAAAAAATATTCGAAAAAGTTAAGTAAGTTGCTGCGATCAGCTCCAATTAAAGACATGAATAATATCAACCTTGGCGTTGGTGTTGGCACCATGAACAGCAATATGTCCAACTCCTCACATCTTATGCAACAAATGCAGAAAGTTCACATGTAAGATTTTTTAACTAAATGAAAATGTCTACTTAATTTGAACTATTAAAAACTGTTGATCTTTAACGTTATCACGTATTTAATTTTTTGCAGGAAATTGGAGGACCTTCGACTGAGACTGAACGAACCTATCGTACCTCTGACGAATGAAGCAATTCTTCACCTTTCAACGGAACTCCAGGTAACTTAAATCTAGTTTATTTAAGTCATCACATTACATTACAAAGATTGATAGAAAGTATGCTTATAATTTTGAATTATTTTGGGATCTGTTCTAGCCTTTGTACAAGGCCTTGATCATGTACAACTTGGACGAGTTCATCACTCGCAATTTGGAAACCGCTTTGTGGAACGACTGTTTCAAGACTCCGTTGACCCGTTATGGCCGAACTGATAAGAACCTTTTTAACTTGATGATCGAGTCTGGAGTAGGCTTCTACCTTGGCTTGATCCAGGATATCGGGGTTCATTTCGACATTTCTTTCATTACGTAAGTCCCATTTGATTGAACAATTTTTTTGTCTTATTCTCTGCATTTTTGGCATCTTTGATGAAAAATTATTCTAATTATGTACAGTAATGCCCCCGCCGCTGCCACCAAACTGTATTGTACTTCTCCATTATTGATGAACAACCAGTTCATCAAACCTGCCAAGAGCAGCATTTATTTCATCATCCAAAATTGTCTGCTCCATGTTGGGGATTTATTGCGGTATCGTGGTACTAGTTATGCGGAAGCCATCAAAATGTAAGATTACTGTCAGTTCTGCCAGACAATTCAGTTAATTGGATAGACTATATTATAAGGATGAATGAAATAAAAATTATGAATTCATTTTATAGGTATGAAAAGTCAGCAGCCGTATGTCCTTCCAACGGCTATCCTTACCACCAAATGGGATTGACCCAGCTCTTGATTGCCACCACCTGTCGAGAAGACGAGCACGCTATGGATGGATTTCTTTCTTGTCTTTATTATTTTGCCAGGTCACTTTCTGTATCCAACCGATACTTACCAGCTTTCCAATCAATCGAAAGTCTAATTAAGAGCAAAGTGGAAACTGAAACGTAAGCCTTATCACATCACCAGTGTTTGCTTTGCACTTAAAATTTTATTTAAAATAGGTGTTATTTGATTACTATTTTAGGAAAACTTTGGCTGCACCACAAGAAATGATTCGTCTATTCATGTTGTCAGTTTACGAAAACTGCAAGGCTCCAAACTTGTTCCCGTTGATGACTCAAGTAGTTCAAAGTCAGCAAGTGAATGCCTCCACCTTGGTCAAGATGATTGTAATTGCACTGTGGAACAACTGGAGGAACCAGTTCAGCAACAACAGCTTGGACATCATTGCATGCATCTTCAACGCCGTTGTTGCGGTCTTACAATCTGTACTTGGTGAATCCCAAATCAACATTTCTTACTGTCTGCCTCACCGTAAGCGATTCAATACATTGAATTGAACATGGCTTCTTATGAGCAAACAAAAAATAAATTGTATCTTTTGTCATTTGCAGTTAAACTCCTTATGGAGTGGATGAGCTGGCACCAAGACACCCCAACAATGTCCTACCTCTACGCCCAACTGAATAGAAGCGCCCTTGTCACCATTCTCAATCATTTTAAACAATGCGACCAGTTCGCTCAAAATCCTCCAAACACCTGGGTTTTGGAAGCCATCCTCCCCGAAGAAAAGAAATTGATTGGTTTCATCCCCATGGATTACTCAGTGTGCTTTAATGCAGGCTCCTCTGGTTCCGGTGGAGCTATCGATCCTCCGCGAGGGAACTCGAACATCTCTAACAATGGAAATGGATCCCGACATGCAATGATGGGTGGCCAGCTTCTTTCGGAAGACAAAGATCGCGCGCTCTCCTTCAACCTCCGTATTCATCGCGTTATTTGTGTCGCGTTGAAGCTCGCCTCCAATAAAAATTGTTTCATCTATGATGGAAAGATCTTCATGGAAAAGCTAAGTAGCCCTTCATCTTCAATTCTGAGTACTCTCAATGCTCCGCAGCAACCTAGTCGAAGGAACGTCGCCCTTCAAAGTATTTTCCGAACTACTAATACCAACACCTTGATGGACAACAGTTTGGTCGATAGTAATTTAATAGTCCGGAATCAAGTGTCACCCACCTCCTCGTGTGCTTCATCATTCGCTTCAGCAACCTCGCCTGGGATCAATAATGCAAACAATTTCATGACCTCTGGGTTGGGCTCATCTACGCCTGGGTCCTCTACTGCTACCACCTCTGGCTTAACCACATCTCATGACTTCTTCCGCTCGATTTGGACTCCCGACACGGAGAATACGGAATCTAAATGGTATTAATGATAATAGCAGTTTCGTTTGCTAACTCTGTATTTTTGTTGTGAGATTTTTTGTATTGTGATCATATAAAAGTCAAGTCAATTTTGTAATAATTTTTTATTTAAAACGAAAATCAAGTCACAAAAAATATTAATATTTACCTGTAGTAAGTGAGAGAAAAACACCAAACGAAAAGTGTGTGCGAGAGATTGTTGTTCGAATGCCGTGCTATAGCTATTCGTCGCGAATCAATAGTTTACTTCCTTTTTATTACATTACGCTTGTCGTCGCAATTTTTCCTTTTTAGTAATTTTAACCATCGCTTAAATAAGTTTCAGGAGAAGGGTTTTAGAAAAAAATGTTTGAAAAGATAAATCGATTGATGATGTATTGGCCGCTTCCTTGCTATAAATATAGCCAAGTAATTTGTAATAATTTAGAGCAGAAAAAAATCATACAAAAAAGACTTTTTGACATTGCATTTATATTCGTAGGATAAAATTAATTCTGATCTTTTTCGAAAAATGACTAAAAATGTTCGTGATTTCATTCACCAAATTCAATTTTGAAATTTCAAGCAATAATGAATTAATTCAATTGTAGTAAATAAAAGATCAGATCAATTTCTGTATAATCATAATTGTCTGTACTTAGTTTTTTCATGGAATCATATCTTTCCGACATCATTTGCAAGAGTTTGTCACATTGCCCCATATGGTCGAGGTCTTTGTGCTAATGTGGAAATCGAAAGATTTTCTCCAGAAGTTTTGCCTGGAAACTGCTGCATATTGATCAAACTAACAAACGCTCTTTCATTTTACTGTAATTTTTGACGGGGATCACAGATCATTTTCTTCATATTTCATATTTTAGCGTAATTCATATTCGATCTATCAATCTAGCTTACTAAACCCTTTTGGCTACAATTTTTATCGCTCAGTCAATCTTACCGCATTTCACTCGAAACTAAACCTCAAAATTGAAAAGTAAAGCATCGAAATTACTAATTGGTCACAATGAGAATCCCACACACAATCCCAAAGATACTGCTCCGAGCTTTCACTCGGAAGCTTGACGAGGAAGGCCTTAAGAAGTCCTATGAAGGTCGTACACTCATCTCGGAAGACACGACATGGGACAAGGATGCCTCCCCCACATTGGCACAGCAATGCCTCACTCTCGTGACGGACGAGTTCCTCTTTTTCGACAAGTTCCTGGAATACTTCAACGAGCTCAAGCTGCAGGACTATGAGAAGCGAAGGACTCAGTGGGAAAAGGACCTCGCAGAATATCTTGAGAAGCGGAGGATCTACGAGAAAAAGTTGGCGGACTACGAGCGCAAAATCAAGTATGGAATACAGGACGGGGATATGGACGATGATGATGACGACGATGACGCTAATCCACAACAAGGACCGCGGAAACCAGTTGAGCCTGAGAAGGTCGATGATGAATTTCCCGAATACGAGCCCATCCATTCCGTCCTGGATCACTTAAAGTACGCACGGAAGGTAAATTCTTTAAAAAAATATGGCCGGAAGCTGTATAAAAAACTTTATTTTCTTCCAGAGACGACGACCGGATCCAAATCATCGAGGATCTTGAACTTAACCTTGTCCCCTTCCCCCTCGCCGTGAAAATCATTCCTGATGACTACTACTGGGAACGTCTGGCCCGAGAACGATGGCAAATATTTGACATTACTGAGCACAACAAGTGCTGGCGCCGTCTTTACATGGAAAAGCATGCGTGGGATGCGATCGAACGCTTTCACCCCGCAGACGATGACATCGACAAACTGAAAGAAGATTTGGAAATTGTTGGTCTCGAAGTGCTCCGCCTTAAAATCCAGAACGTCATTCCAATTTGCTTTGGAACTCCTGCGAAGGCAATTGAGCCAAAGACATTTGAAGGGGACAATGAATGGGGACCGGATCCGGAGTTTGATGAAGGATTTGGCGACACGGACATGTTCGAAGATCCTGATGATGAAGGTGTTGAGGTGAATGAAAGTACGGTAAAGTCCTTTACGAAGAAGAAGAATCAAAATCAGAAGAACAAGGGAAATAACGCAGGACCGAAGTCTGGCTCGGAGAAAGATTATATCGTGCCAGCGGAAAAGAGGAATCCGGAGTTGGATAGACAGGACCCGAGTCACATCGATTTTAGCTTGATATTCCCTGTCTTCAAAAATCTCAAAGAGCTTTACATTGTCTATGAAATGGTGGAAACAGGATTGGATTGGGAAGAGAGGCTATTCCAGTTTACCGATACGGATTGTCTCAATTTAGCCAAAGGTATATTTAAGCATAGCCATAAGATTTCCAGACGTTCTCATACTACATAAATATTTCTGCATGAATATTTTTAGCTGTCGCTGAGTGTTCATCCCTGGAAAAGATCGAGCTCCTTCGCAGCCACATGACAGGGGAACAATGCAAAACTCTGGTTCGGGAGGGTCTCATAAAAATGCAGCACCTGAAATACCTCAACTTGAACTACAACCGTATTGGCGACACGGGAGCTCGTGCCATTGCACGACTTCTAATCGATGAGCAGTCCAAAGTGCCCCACACTCTCCACACATTGCGAATCGCCCGTAACCGAATCCACAACAAGGGAGGGAAAGCAATCGCCTTCGCTCTAACGAGAAACAGGCATTTGGCAATTCTCGACGCACGTCTCAATTCCCTCTCGGATCCAGCCGGAATGGATTTCGGACACGCTCTCGTGAGGAACACCTCAATCGTGGCGATCTTCCTGGGAGCAAATAAAATGACAGAGGAGTCTGCCTACATCTTTGGGAAAATGCTATTCCATAACAAGAGCCTCCGGGAAATGGACGTCAGTTCGAATGATTTGGGCAAGAAGGGTGGAGAATACATCGCCCTCGGAATGAGGAACAATAGGACCATCCTGAGACTGGACGTGAGATGCTCCAACATCGGCTTAGACTTTGAATACGATGTCGGAACTCACCTCCGTAAGAATAGGACTCGCATCTCCCAAACGCATTCTATCGTCGACGGTGACGATTATCAACCAGAGGAGGTTGAAAGCGTGCTCTTCGATTTGGAAGAGGACTTAACGGAAGAAAGTGACATCGAAGCTGAGGAAGAAGCTTTGCTAGAAGAAGAGGCGGAGGATGAAGAAGAGGAGGGTGAAGGAGAAGGTGCTGGAGATGATGATGACGATATGCTGCTGGCAATGGTGAGGAAAGCACCTCAGGAAAAGAGCATTGCAGGCATTACGGCTGAGTCCCTGCGTCGCGCCAACATTCCAGGCTTGGGTGATCCTGAGGTAGCAATAAATGATCCGAAGATTGTTGCGATTATTGCAAAGGCGGTTGGAGCAGATCCAGCTCTATATGTGCCGGGATATAAAGGTGCTGGTGATAGGCCCAAAGGCAAGGATAATAAGAAAGACGCGAAAGCTACTGCTAACAAGGGCAAAGTGAAAGCTCCTGTTGAGAAGAAGCAGGAGGAGAAAGTTCAGGAGAATCCAAATGAATGGAAAGTTGTGAAGCATCCATCAGAAATGCGGAGGTCGGAGCATACTTTGGTTTAAGCAGACAACAAGGCATCAAAATTTATTCATGAACCAATAAAATCAGCAACTCATAAAAATTCATAATTATCTTCTTTACATTTGGGAAATACTTTTATTTATTCACTCTTCTTCAGTATAATATGCGAACATGTCTCATTCGATTTTGGTACACGAAGCAGGTCACAGGGTGAAATATTCCACTTGAGTTCTTTTTACAATTCCTCATTAATTTACATAACAGGTTTTTAAAGAATTCATTTTAAATTGAAAGGACTAACACGTTCTTCGAATTATTTTGTTTCAGATTCAAAATATTCATATATGTATGTGCACAACAATTAACATCATCATTTTCTCTGAGGACTTAAGATATTTAAAATTTGAAGAGATTCGACATTAAAAATAAGATGATGATAAAGAATTTTTTTGTAGTACATAATTACATTTTAGATTATTTTTGTGGCACTAAAAACTGTAATCAGTTCCCTAATGTCTTCATTTTTTTCAGCTAAGATCTGTCTTGGCCTAATTAATGTCCAATAGTTAATATTTTACAACTGCTCTCCTCTAATCATGACATATAGATAATTAAACAACGATTTAAATTTTAAAAGTTATCATATACAGTTAGTTTTTCAAATAGGGTTTAACAATAATTTTCAAAAAGGTAAATTGGTATAAGCTATCAGAAGTTAAGTTTTAAGTTATTTTGTCTCTTTGTCTAACTGAGCATCAGATTTGAATAATAACTGTGTTTACAAGCACTTTTGTGATGACATGAAAATGTTTTTGTGAAGACTCTTTTGATGGAAATTGGAAACAAATTAAGTTTTAATGACTTAAGTCTCTATCTTAATTAAATATTTTATCTAGAATCATTAAGATTTTAAACTTGATATTTAAACCTGGATTTGAAAAGTTTTGTCTTAATACGCATTATTATTTTGACAATAATGAAGTTTTTTCAGTAAAATGTAGAATTTCTGTAGTATTTACTGAATAAGAATAAGAATAAATATCCATCCAATCAATCAGCCACTTCGGCCATATTTCTATACTAATTATTGCATTTTAGCAGTTCCCTCTTTCTGACACATTCTTTTATAGGATTTAAAATTGTGTATTTTTTTAAATACGAAAGAATAGAATACATATTCGTTTATGAAACATTTTATATTTCTTTTGGTTCCGACAACACCTAAAAACCCTAAGTAAGCCTATCTAAGCTAATATTTGTCTCAAACTTAACAAATCGTGACTACTGAAATCTTTAACCTAAGAAATTAGTCTGGTTAAAAATATAATGAGCGAAAAAAATCACAACAATAACAATCACTCTTCACCATTGATTAAATAAAGTGGCTGCAAATAAGTTATCAAATGAAGTAGAAGCCACGATTACTCTACTCCTACACTAAGTATTTAAATTGAATATTATCAAGTCGAAAAACTGACGCGTTGCTCGAAGAAAGTACTAACATTACATGACGCGATCTAATGTAAAAACAAAGAAATATATAACATAACGACTATTACTATTGGCTTGGCTTATACGTTATTTAGCTAATCTTATGAATTTGAAATGACAAACGAGAAATTACGGGGATCGATTCTCGATTTAAAGAAAGAGTGATCTTTTTAATTATACTGTATCGTTGTGACCCACTTGTCCAACATGATTCGCTGGATGATTTTGATGATCACCGGGAGTGCCGTCTTCTCTCTGGAAAATGGGGGCCAAGACGAAGAAGCTTGAAGCAAAAATTCCTACACCGGCCACGAGGAAAGACCAAGTGTTTGTTCCAGTCATATCTGATATCACACCTGGGGAATTCCAAATCCAAATGACATTGATTACGAGAGTTTCTTTAAACTGATTTCGCTAATTACATTGCAATTATCAGTTATTCCTCTTACCAGCTATCGGAGGTCCAACCAAGTTTCCAATTCCTTGAACCAGCAATAGTAAGCCATATGCGTTTGCGAACCGTTCCAGGCTAACAACCTTCAAAATAAAAAATGCATTTGGGGTGATGTGAGATTTTCAAGATGGAGTCACATGTTCACAGTAAAACAAAACTTAATTATGCATATACCGTACCTGGACAAGAATGACTGAAGTGAGCGCGTAGTTGGCAGCAATGGTGAGCCCAAACACGCCACAAATCGTGAACAACCCCCAATAACTCCATTCCATCAAATAGGGCATAAGGACAGTGGTCAGTCCACAAATAATCATACATACTCCATAAACTATAGTGGCACTTGCCCACGTCTTGTCTCCCAAATAACCTAGAAAAATCTGTAGAAGAAGAGAAAGGCCTTTAACATCTTGCTCCATTTAAAATATAAGAATTGTATTCCAACTTCCAACTCACATTTCCGACTACGTTAAATAATCCAATGGAAGAAATGAGGTACGAGCTAAGGTCTTCGGAATAACCGTGACGTACGGCCGCAGTCTGAAGATTAAAAAACGAAAAGTAGTAAGTAGCCTTTAAAAGTAATGAACCATGAAAATAAATGAATTCGAATTGCAATAAAAAACTGAAATTATACCTGCAGGTACATATACGGTACGTCATACCTTCAAACAAAAACAATTTATTCAAGTCATTTTCCTCCAATTTTACTGAAGTAAAACTTTTCATAATAGGATTATACCAAAGGAGCCATATTAATTTCATTTACCAGGTATAGAGCAATAAATTGGAAAGAATGAATAGAAGAAAGCGAGTATTCATCAAATTCTCCCATTCACACACGCTTCGCATCCATCGACAAGCATCTCCTATCATACTTACAAACTCCTGTTGAAAAAACAATTTTTCCTCTTTAGAGCATCCATAAAAGATGAGAAAAGTCCTCCTTTTATCATTTTTTTCAAACTTTTCCTTTTCCAGGTGAACTTACGAAAGAGCCACGACCTTCAGTGGAAGTTGCCACTGAGATGATGTCCGGGCAAGAGCTCGCTGGTCGAAGTCGATATCGTTTTAGGTTGAGCACAGCTCCACGATACGTGAGCGAATGTCTGTGCATTACAGAACGGTATCTGGAAAGAATACGAAAAAATATTTCATTAAAAAACTTCTTTCGCACGCAATCCAATCCCATTCCCAAAAGAATATACTTTTCACTTAATTCTCGTGAATTGCAATTCGGAATTGTGAAATTTCTTTATGAGAAATGATCTCACCTCACGCTATTCATCACATCCAGCTTAATGTTATTCCCAAGGACATTATTTTTGAACCGCTGCTGCTGTTGCTGTCCCGGGGGAACAAAAATTGTGGGGATGCCATTGGGGGTGGCGGTTTGGGAGGTGAGTAAACTCGGAGCTGGGGTTGTGATCATAGCGTCTTTCTGAGTAGTACTACCGCTATTAATCGAATTATTGTAGCTCTTGTTTCGGTAGAGAAACCGACGACTACTCCCACTATTATCCCTCTTCAGTCCCCTACCACTACTATTACCGTTAGTGGCCACCATTTGACTGTTAATATTATTGTTAAGATTAGTAACGCTAGAGTTATTGCTTTGATTTTGAGAATTGAAGTTGTTGTTGTTCCTATTCATGGGCAACTGGATATTATTCTGGTAGTTCAGGAATTCCGAGGAGGAAGCAACAACAGCGTCTACAACTCCGTTGGTAGTAGACGCGACGAGGTTCTTATCGTAAGGATAACTATTGCTACATTCACTAACTTCGTTGTTATTGATAAGATTGCGAGAAATGTTTGTACAACTAGAGGGTGAAGAGGATTGTTCAGTCTGTGCTACGTTTGCATTTATCCGTCCGCTACTCCCGGCTCTGCTAATTATTATGTGCTGATGATGAGGATTTGTAGAATTATGAGCAAGGTCAACAATCTCTCCGTTGTTGGTCATAGTCACAGCATTGGTATTTGCGTTGTCTTTTTCCAGTGGAATTGTTACAGTGTCGATGTCAATCATATCTGGGAGAGAAAGAGGGGGGTAGAGGGGATCTGAGATGAATTCTTCATCCGGAGTCGAGTAAATCTCTGGGCAATCCGGCACCAGTCCAACAAAATTCTCACCACATTCCGATCCACTCTCCTTTTTATTGGAGGTCTGGAGAACTTTACTCTTGAGACTGTTGTTAGTCTTCCCTTTCTTGGAGGACTTTCTAGAGGAGGAGATTTCATTGGAGGAGGCATCCTGCTGCTGTGGCTTCACAACCTGTCCATCATAGTCCTGATTACAGCTATAGTAGCGCTGACGTCTTTCCCTCCTCTCCTGCTCTTGGACGAATGTTGGGATGCAGATTGCAGAGTTGCATCGGCGGTTGCTGTTCTTCCCATTTAAGGTCAAGTCGGACTTGTCTGAAGAGCAGTGATGATGATGATGGTGGTGGCAGGGCAGAGTGTTCCCATTACAGCTTTGGTAAAGACTACGGGAGAAAATAAAAGAAAAACTTAAGTTTGGAGAAAGCAGGAGGAGTGTCCTTGCAGAAAAGAAAGTCACTTAAGATAATGACACTACTTCCTTTTATTCCCCTGACAAAAGGAGGAGAAGAGTGGAGGAAATTATTGGAAATTGCAAAGAATGGAGGGATTTCGTGTTGTCGAAAATTAAAGTAATAAATTATACTTCACCCTTACTTGTAATGATGATGGTGACTGCTAGAGTTATTGTTGTTTGCCCCTTTATTCTTCTTCTTGGTCCATTCCAAGTCCTTCATGAGCAAACCACAGAGGCACAGACTGAGAAACGCTCCTGCCAAAATTAACGTCGTCCTCTGCCAACCATACCAATCTGTCCAGGGAAAAAAGGAAAAATATAAAACATGCAATATTATGTATGGCATATAAAACATGTCATGTCATTCCGCAATAAATCAACGAGGATGTCTTCTTCCATCCTTCTTATCTGATTAAGCCTAGGAATGATGCTGCATCGCATCGCATGTCGCATGCAAACATATACATAGCCTCTAGCCTATGCACGTACCTATCAGATATTGAGATATGTAGATAGAAGCTGGAGGGAGAAGGAAAGTAAAAGCAATAAATATTTTTTATTGTCTTTGTTGTTGTCATTCTTTACTCTTTACTGAGCATCTAGAACTAGAGCTAAAAAGTCACTCTATAGGAGTTCTCCATTAAAACTTCTCTTTTGGACTTACTCGTGTAGGAGGACAGAACAAAGCCGATTGCTGCAAGCAGCCCTCCCACAATAGTAACGTTCCGACAGCCATATCTATCCTGGAAAAGTTTTTGAAGCGAAAAAAGGAGGTTCATTATCATGTTCGCATTGCAATTCGCAATCGTATACATATTTTATTATTCTTTGAGGAAAATAGGCCGCAAGAGGAGAGACTTGAAATTTATGGTTTTTCAACTTACAACTGCGGAAGAGGCTATAGGACCACTTAGAAGAGGAATTGCTGCGAGTAAACTCCCAATCCAAGCTGTCGTTGACTCAGACACCTTGAAGAAGTTTATAAACTCGAGGAAGAAGACGCCGAAGGAGAAAGTTACTCCGTCAGCAATACAGTTGACTAAGAAGGAAGCGGCGACGACGACCCATCTACCAGATTAACAATAATATATTTTTTTATTTTTATTTTACTCTTTTTTCATTTTCACAGTTCATCACTTCCAATAAATTATATTGTGTTGTCTCATCTTACCCCCATCCACCATCTGGAGGCTCCAGTGTAGCGGATATATCGGATGTATCATCCGTATCAGTGCTGAGATGCCTGAGTCTCTTCTCTTTATTGTTTCCAGCCCGTCCTCCTGCCCGCCCATTCCCATTTTGTTTGGAAGACTTGTTTGAGGAGTGCGTTGAAGCGACCATGGCAGTTGCCGCGGTGGATGATGATGAGGAAGACGAAGAACATACAGTGTCCTTGGAGCCATGTTTTATTTTGACATGGTCCTGCCCCTGCTTGATCGACCTAATCTTCTCCTCACTCTCCCCACTACCTGCCACGATACTGTTTTCATCCCGCGGTTTTAACATGTCAGAAATAGCCTGCGTGTCGACTTCAAGGCTATCTCGTGATGCTGACGTCTTTTTGGCTTCTTTCTGGAGGCCATGCTCGACTTTTCTTCCCACGTCGTCCTGGCATTGCTCGAAGAGCTCAAAGTGAAGTTTATTAATGTGCGCCTCTGACTCTTCCCCTTGTTCCCTGGGGTTGATGATAATGTGGTCCTCCTTCTCAGGTTGCTTCTTGCTCTTGGGTATGAGGGGCTCTTGTTCGGTTGCTCCACAGTCGTCCTGGACGCCGGAGCAACTACCACTGCCAGCGCTGCTATGGCTGCCACGGGATTTTTGCGAGTAGAATCCTGCGACGCGGGATGATGAAGAGGACTTGGGTCCGATTCCAATGCCGCCACTACTTCCTCTGGATGATGATGATCCTCCTCCTTCAAGCAGAGGATCTGTGCTGCTTGCGGTGCTCTCCACTGAAGAAATTCTACACTGATCCATTCCAACCATTCTGATACCATCTTCAGTCGAATTTTGCATTCCACGACAAAATAGACTTTTCTCTCCTCAAAATGTGTATGTGAGTCAGTGTGTGTGTGCTTTTTCCTTCAAGTATCTCCAAGATTTATTGCTGAAAATTTGATCAAAGTCATTTTGCATTCACTAATACATGCATACACATACACGGAACATTTTAAATTGACCAATTTATATTAATTTGGAATTCTTAGAAAAAAGTTTCTTCCAAAGAGAGCATCTTTGTTCTTTGCTGGAAAAAGTTCAGTATTTATATGATTTTCATTGGGTTTCTCCGTACATAAAGCGTACATTCCTCCTAATTAATAATGCAATTAAATTAATGTAAAACGTGCTAGAGAACAAATTTCTTTGCCAGAGTTGTTGAATCCATTATACCATACCATAACATACATAACAAGGGCAACTCGGCAGCTCTCCAGGTCAAAGATGGGATATGGGATGCATGGATATTTTCCCAGTCCCAAAGGCACAAGGCTCATGCATTTATGAAGCTTTTACCAACTCTCGCTCTCAATTCCCATCACTTTCAGCCAGGCTTAGTTAAACGCAGAACTTCCATAGGGTACATGTACGATGTTCAACTTAACTTTTTGGGGAAAGGACTTCGACATGACTAGTGAAAATTGTATGAATTGCTGAAGGTATGCGGATTTCCATTCTCTCTCCACAGTCATTCAGCTTTAATAATAGGATGCCAAAACGTATGTAGTGCATTTTCAATTTTCAGAAGGTGAAATGTTCTTCTACACACACGTTTAATGTTCGAGCCAAGTACCTGGAGAACTTTCCTGACCTTGTTTCAAGATAAATTGTTATGACTCATGGCTTAAATTAAGAATTGTTCATGACGATTTTTTCGATGCCACTTTCTTCAAAATATACGAAGGAGGGTCCGAAAAGCCAGAAGCTAGCCCTAGCTGCCATCGTCATCTTACCTAGAGGAACTTTTCCATTTACGTGTAGTTGCCCCCTGGGCTTATCTCCCATTTTGCGTTTACCTACCACGCTAGTGTATTTACAACATATTCACCATGCACGTTTCATTATATTATTTTTGTTTCTAAAATATACATGACTAATTTGTCATAAAACAGGTCATTCCAATTCTATGGCCTCCTGTTTAATTGCATTTCATGATCCGACGCCTCAATAGTTTAAATTTTCTGGATTAACGGTTAAAACATTATCCTTGACAGGACAGGCATATCTAATCCCAGTACTGTAATACCCCTTAATTAGCACGGCTTTTAATTTTATAGCCCATATTTGTGAGCTTTCCGTTCTATTTAATCTTCACCTTTTGCATTCTGCACTTTTATTTTTACAACGTGCATGGCATGACTATCATTAGGATTGCTCATTGATTACACCAGCTCCCTCATCTTCCTCAATTAATGTCACATTTTATATCGCCACAAGTAGTCCACTCCACTCTCATCGACGAACTTGAGTTCAAAGAGTTCTTCACGAGAGAAAATGAAAGAGCTACTGATGCTGACATTCATTGATTATCGCTCTGGTGAACGAGCCAAATTACTGTCCAATTGATTATTTATTGCAACTTTTATCTTTATTGTCGGCATTTTCGTGTCAATATCCGCACCTTTTGAAGGATGCCATTATATTCCTCTCGAATCATAAAAATTATGGCCATATTCAACCGTTTTCAGAACAAAGTTTCGTTCTTACAAGGTAATCTTTTCTGTCTGTTTTAATGGAAATAAGATATTGAGGTGTTCATAATTTTAAGGCGGGAAGGTATGGTCACTACGTCTGATGACATACCAAAAGTAATAATGACAAACCAAAAACTACAGCTCATTGATTAAAATGACTATATCGAGAAGATTTGGACCAGTTTTCAGTTATAATATCATCCGCTGAAAACATTCTCCATTCAATTTTGGTCTCACGAAATTGCTACCGTATATTTTATCTTAATTACTGGCTACTCGGAACCGATTAAATACACACGCTTCATAAATTTTTAATGATAATGATATCAAATTCAATCTCCAGAAAAATGCATCACGTTCACGATTCGCCATACAAACAACCTCCTCATTCCACAAAATCTGGCTCGTCTACTGTCGCAATTGAAATATTATGGATTTGACTTAAGATGAAAATCATGTTTTCAAAAATGCAAGCCAATGACAATGCAGCATGTGGTGACTGACTGATAAGCCTCCACTGATAAGAGGAATGTTCTATGAGACTAGAACCAGAACCAGAGCAAACAGCCTTGCATAGAAATTAATAATAGATAATATGCGAAAATTCCTGCAATCATGCTTTGCTAAAAGTCCATGACAAGTTCAACGTTCTAAGTTCTCCCTACACGTGATAATTACAGGAAAAGGTTAATGTAAACGTAAAGTGACTTACCACTGAAAAAAATAGTATTTACTTTCCAAGAAGATAACACAGCTCCTGTAGTATCATCCGAAAACCTAAATTTTTAAAAATGTCCCTCTCAAATAGCCCCAGTCCGACGAATTACTTAACTTTTTTAAACAATAAATTGTGTGCACAAAAAAATAATCACATACACGTTAACACAAAGTTAAAGTGAGATCTGATCAAGAGCTTCATTGTCGTAATACTTCTCTTGATTTAATAAAATCCATGATGAAGACTCCGTCTTTCCAGTATTTTCACAATCACAATTATTGTTGTAATTGAACATGTCACAAGAGTTGATTTGCTTGTTGCAGAGGATGATTGCGGAGATTTTCATTGTTCTTTTGCTCACCTTGTAATTGGCGTAGTCCCAATTAAAGAGTTTACTCAACACTTTCCTATTATTAGAAGAACAATTATTGTTACTATCACTGGCGGGGACAATTATACGCTGGTGAAACTGCTGGCACCTGGATGTCTCCAACTTGGCTTTGTGCTGCTGCCTAGACTGAGTTGCGCTTCTCGCCAACGGCGATCCCAGATAAGAGAAAAAGCGACGACGAGCAGCAAGGTTGAAGATAAGGAGAGTCGTAGCGAGCAGCGTTGTTGAGGGTGTCACTTTTGTTATTGTGGTAGTAAATATTATGATAACGTCAAGCAGAAAGTTGGTCATGATTAGCGTTAAATTCAAAGAAAGAATTCAGCTTGTCCAAAGAAAAAAAGATAAGTAAATTGTACAGGGTTATAACAAGTAGATATAGTTCGGTTCTTCAGTTTCGTAAAATTAGCACTTTTGTCACGGATTATTGTTCATTAAATTAATTTTTATTAATTTTTTACTGTCCTTAAACCTTTTCCTCAACTTAACAAATTTATCTCCCAGGAATAGTATCGTCGGCTTTTTTATGAGGAGTTCTTCAGCTTATCTCGTCTTCTGGACTGTACGGATCAGGCTCATGAATGGGAGGAACGATGAAAGAAGAGCAGGTCATTATTCTCGGCATTTTGATTAGGTCTTATCCAGATTTGGTATGTATGTATATTTTTAAAAAGTTCAATTTCTCACGGAGTCCAAACAGACAAAAGGCGGGAAGGTATGGTCACTACGTCTGATGACATACCAAAAGTAATAATGACAAACCAAAAACTACAGCTCATTGATTAAAATGACTATATCGAGAAGATTTGGACCAGTTTTCAGTTAAACTTAACTTTTCTCACGCATTTTGCCTTTTAACTTTTTTTCACGATGTTATTATTGCAGGATTAAAATTCTTGATAAGGCTTAACTCTTGAGATAATGACCCTTAAGCAGATCACTTATTCTTGAAAGAATGTCGCAAAATATTATGTTGTGCTAATGCCAATAAACTTGCCTAAAAGCAAATAAAAAAATACATCCACCTCTTTAATGACTCATTACGCCAGATGAGTTACGTACTATAATTTTTGCAAAATGTTCTTGGAATAGAATTTCGCAAACACAAAACTCCTTCCCCAATTCCCACTTACCCTCCGAGCTTCGCTGGGAGTTACGTATGTATAGTGCACTTGCACTTCCAAGTTTGTTTGTTTATACTAAAATATTTTTACGAGAAGTTGAAACTCGAAACCTGAAACGTAAAAAAATATATATGCATTACGCATTCTATTGTGCATATAATTTGTTATTGTTCATGAATTTCGTGGAAAAAAATCTCGTACGACAAGACAAAAACAATTCTCATGACTATGACATAACATGACATACTTACCTTAAATAGGTCCTGAACAGGGCATTTTGCTTCGCTTCTTCCTCCACCTCACTCCTCCAAATTGTTACCTGCACATTAAGCGATAAAAAATTGATTTAATTTCAACTTTTGGAGCAGAAATGTTTTCTCCTTCTCATCTACTAGCAAAATGATCTCAATCTCATTAGATGCAATTTGTTATTTGCTGCATGAAGAAGCAAGCGCAACAAAGAGACTTGCTGACGACGGAACGAATCACTCACTGAAATGCTCTCTGTGCTTCTTCGCTGGTGTTGTTTTCGTTGGAAAGAAGCGTCCAAACTCCAAACTTGACTTATCTTTCAGCCAAATGGCATGTACTATATATGCATAATGTTGTGTGCCGTATTTAAAATGAATCTCTGTTTTTGTTCCTACTGTTTTTGTCTCTGAATTTGCCTCTACTTTATAATGCATTCTTTATCTTCTTCTCTTCGTTCAATACTCCAATTCCATTCCAATTTCCAATGCACTTTTATCATTTAAAACTATATTATGAATAAAGAGAATAGAGGCACAAGAATTATTTTAAAATGTTGAGCCTACTGTTCGTGCTTTTGAACTCGTTTTACTGTTTACGCTAATTACATTCGCGAGACTGTTTGTATTATGATATAATTAATAAAGATTCATGAATAAATTTTAACTCCCTATGATTCTTTCTCGATCTTTCCAATTGTTTTCATGAACTGTTATGCAGCTCTTGAAAAATATTATTTTAACACTTCATCAATTTTTTTCATGCAATGAATAAACAATGGAACACTTGTTAAGCAAGGAGTTTAGTTTGGTTGTAAATTTTTATCGAGAAAAAAATTGCCAATTCATATTATATTGTGTGATGAAACACACTGTAATTATGTATTTATTTATGATTCTCAATTCAATTCAGAATTCAGTTCACAATTGTAAATTGTGTTGTGATTCTGAAGCAAAGCAAGCATGAGCAAGGCAGAAGCGTCTTGGTCTTAATGCTCGATCACCCGATCAGTGTGAAAAGTGTAATTTGCTTTTGTCTCTTGCAATAAGAAAGAGAGCTGCCTTTCTGAACTTCTTTCTGCTGATCTGTAAACTATGCCAATCCCAAACAAGACGGTTCTGTTCTGAATTACTTAAATGGCTATTGATAAATGATGATGGAGAAATTGGGAACTGAGCTGTTGTAGATCAAGTTCTGCTCGAATAAATTCTCTTTGATTCCGTTCATTCTCAATCCTTTTTCTCAAGAGAAAATTGATGATGGTGGTGAAGGTTTATGCTTCGTGAATTGGAATGAGATAAGATGATTGGTCATGGACACGGGTCTACTTTACTTACGTAGTTCTTATTATGACTATGACCGACCGTTACAGATCAAAAGATGTCTGGGTCTTTTGGGTGAGATACGAAAATCAAGGTGAGTCCAGCCTGAAGCAGAAGGAAGGAAAATCACTAGAGAAAATGAACCTATCGGATCGGGAAGAGGAACTAATGATAATGATACAAGAATTACTGCTTACATAGTCATAGGTAGGTAGGCAAATCATATAGATAACATTACATGCATCTTGGAAAGTAGTAAAAGGGATCACGCAAATTTAAATATATTTAATTTAAATTAATTTGAAATTATAATATGACTTCAAATAACCTTATCTAAAGTTAAGATACAAATGTTAACGGTATACAACGGGAAATAACTTCAACTTCACTGAACTTCTAAACTGAGATAATGCTTCAGAATATATCGTTACGAAAAAACGGACGCATGTACTAACTGCAGAGGCTTCAAGCATCTCACATCAGCGCGGTCCTAATGACTCCAAATCCCTAATGTAGCCCAGTTTCATATCGATAGATACATCATCGATATATTATGTACACGAAATATATTGTATACTTTATCTTTTTTAAAGACCTGACCTGGTGGAAAATTAGTTGCATAGTTCTCGGAACTCGGAAATGCGGCAAGCTCGTTAGCTACATAAATACTCATTCATTCATTAAGTTCAATGCGGATATGTGGATTAAC
>JAHZNI010001168.1:0-16535 GCA_027744415.1 Seira ritae
GAGAATGGGAAGCACTTAGTCATAATTTACTTTAGTCTGAAAATATTTGCAGGGGCTATTTTGATCGCGGAGGTGCTCATCAGCGCAAATACATGATATATTATGTAATATTAGACTTGAACATTGTATTGAAGTCTGAGATTTGGTGAATAAAAACAAAAAGCACTACATAATTTATTATTATCCTGGGTTTTAAAATACAATGCAGGGCGGTTTCATGAACTCATGTCGAAAAAAGCTACAGAACATCCTTCTTTGGCCTTTGTTCCATCTTGCATCTTCATCATGGCATTGCAAGGCAGTATGTCATAGCTTGGCTTACACTATAACTATGCCTCTACAGTGTAAGCCCAGGTCATAGTCATGTGGTTGAAGTAGTGCATACGCAGTGTGTGTTTATTAAAAAGCAGATGACGTTTTTTACGATGCGATGTTTATACGTGCATGAGCATGAGCTTACTTCAAGAATCGAGTCGGGATTCGGGATAAGATTTTTGTTTATGTTGCACTGCTACGTGCTATCTAATAATTTTTTTTGCATTTGAAAAGATACGTCCGAATAATTAAAATTGTCATTTCGTCTTAAAATGGCATGCTCCTGTTCTTTTACCTCTACTGGGAGGAAGGTGACCTTGTTGTGGAGTCAGTGTTTTAAAGTGTATTGTCCTGTCACTGACACAATTTTTGGAATCAATGGAAGGAGACTTGCAAATGTGAAATATTTAGATCGACCACCCGGCTTCACGGAGCAGCGTAGATTTATAATTAGCAGTGCTATTAACCACACAATTATAGCAGACCGAGAAAAAATAAATGTGGACCGTGGTCGTGATTATTCTAAGAGGGTAGAGGAAGACGAGGAGAGTGACAGTTCATCGTCGTCATCTTCATCTTCGTCGGATGATGAAGACAAGGAATATCCCAGCCCAAACGATGAGGAATATGGGAAGTACACGGCAAAGCGGGGTGAATTTTTAAATGAACACATGGTTCCATTAACGCCTCTTCAAAGGGCGATTATAACGGTGGGGTCAGGCTTGGCTGCATTTTTAGATCCAACTAAAGCAGGTAATTTCAGCTTTGCAAATTAACGTGAGGATAGCAAATGTGAGGATAACAAATTAACGCATGCTGAACAATGCTATTTAATGCGGCCATAAATTTGCGCAGAGAATATTGCCACATTTGGGGAGATATCAGCGGGTCCAGTTCTAAGCCGCTTGTACAAAAATATGATGGAAGACCCTGAGGGATATCGCATCTTATCGCAGAAACCGAGGATTAATTCAAAAACTGTGGATCTAGACTATTTATCCTCTTTACCTGAAGGGACGTTGGGCCATGCATACGTCCAGTTTCTTGAGAAAAACAATGTCACTCCAGATAGTCGACTCCCCGTACGGTTCATTGAAGATCCAGAGCTGGCTTATGTGATGCAGAGGTACCGAGAGGTTCATGATTTGGTTCATACTGTGACTGGGCAACCAACCAATATGCTGGGTATACTTTTATTTGCTATAGTGGCAGTTGCCCTTAAATTATTGATTACAGGAAGCGTAATGAACATTCTGGAAACATTTGGACCTTTTTTATTACTACAGGTGAAGTGGTTGTGAAATGGATTGAAGGAATTCAAACCGGACTTCCGATGTGCGTCACCGGAGGTCTTTTTGGTGCTACCCGCTTGTACCCCAAACAACGGAAGCGATATCTGGATACACACTTAAAATGGGCTATTGAAGTTGGCTTCACGTCTCGCCCATTCCTCTTCATTTTTTATGAAGAGAGATGGGAACAATCCTTGGATGACTTGAGGTTTCAAATTTGCCCAAAATTATTAAGCCCTCCTCTGAGTCACGTAAAGAAAAGTAAATAAAGCCAGAGTCTATCCCGAATTCATATCATTCATATCTTTGTCATATTCATATTCTATCATTCATATATTCTATCATTCATATCTTTGTCGTTGAATGATAAAAATCTTTTACGTAAACCAAAAGTTTAATGAAGTGCTGTCGCTGTCACATGTATATAAACAATTTTAAGTTAGAAAAGTTAATTGTACACTGTGTGTAAGCAATAAATGTGATTACTTAAAATTGTTTAAAATCCGAAGTGTCAGTGTCGAATAAATTATCATTACAAAGGCCTTGCGCACGAAGTGTTGTCAAAGTTCGCACGGCAGGCACAAATGTCTCGTCTAAAAATAACATCTACATATATTGAGGTTGGGAACATTAAAGTTTCAATCCATCATTTCTGCTCAAGGAACTTGTCCATCAGTAATCATAATTATTACGTACAATTCCATATTATCCATCACCATCATTATCTGCCAATTGAAATGTGTTGTGATTTTATGTCTCCTTCATTTTCGATGCCGTAGCATTTATTCAATTCACTCCTTACATAACTCCACGTTTGTGGCCATAAAATACTTGATTCAAATCACAAACATGGTAAAAATCAGAAACCAGATAAAAGCGTCGATGGTTGGTGATGTATGACAAAATGTTTTGCTTATGACAATGACAATGATGCATGCATGTAATTATGATAAAATAGATAGATCTGTTGTTGAAAACATCTTCCAAATTTTATGTAATATCTTGCTGTTAGAATGAGGAATAGTTTTTAATTTATCTCAAAGTATAAATAGATCATTCTGCAAATGATTTTCAAGTAGTGCGGTAGTTCCTCTAATGAAAGTGTGAATACAAAATGGTTCCCAAATTAATTGTTTACCAGCTAGTATTACTAGGACTGGCTAATTTATTCCCTGTCCAATCTGCAGTATACGTGAATAAAACTGGTCCCCATCAAAATGTTAAGATTTGTGTCCAAGCTTGGGATTATCCGAAGAACTTGAGAAATTGTGAGGCAATTATCAGTCAATTGGAAAGGATGGGGTTGGAATTTGCCATTGTCTATGAAGATCATAATATCGGTTTGTATTATTTAACGCAAATAATGTTGATCGTGTTGCATATGAGTCCACTGAAATCTTTCATGTTTGATCATGCCTCACAGGAATGTCTTTTGACGCTGGCTTCATCTCCGACAAAATCGGTGCAGCTCGCAATGACATGACCTATATGCAAAACAACTATTTCCACCGTTCTAACTACATCAAGATCGATGGTCGCCCTTTGCTCCTCGACTTCGGTCCCCAAACCTTTAAGAATCCAAATGAATGGGAACAGATTTTCTCAGTGCTCAACCCTAGGCCCATTTTCTTCACTCTGTGGTATTTTTACAGCTCACAAGAAAATTGCTAAGAAATGTGAAATAACAGAAGAAAAACTATAAATACTGTATCTTTAATAAAATATCAGGTATCAAATGGCAGAAGCCAGTGGCAATTCTCACGGAGAGTATGCCTGGATTTATAACGACTTCTTAACCGGTCTCAACCATTTCTACCAGTATCACACTGCCCCACAAAAGATTGGAGTTGCGTACCCCGGCTTCCATACATATTACTCCCTTGGAGGATGGCCCGGACCGGATTGGTCGATTCCTCATAACGGTCTTGAAACTTTCAGGCAAACCCTGAACTTGGCTTTGCAGTCAGGCGTTGGCAGAATCCAGCTCGCGACTTGGAATGACTATGGTGAAGGAACTATGGTTGAGCCAACGAGAGAATTCGGAAATGGATTCTTGGATATCTTGCAGCAAACATTGGTTCCTCAGTATTCAACAAAGGAGCTCGATATTATTGAAGATTTGTACCAGAAGAGGGTTCAGTTTAGGAACAGGAAGGAGGTTCAAGTGGTTCTTGACCAGGCTTCAGATGCTTTGGCTAACTTTGAGCCTGAGAAGGCCAAGGATATTTTGGCAACGATAGGATGATAACAGTATAACTCTACATAACTGAACAGGGATTTTCATGAATAAAGTTTATTTTTAAGAAATGATTTTATACTTCAACAACGTACTCTAAGCTCTTTTGTGTGAACATACTGATTCATTGAATTTATATGCATATGTTCATCTTCTTTATTACCACTGGCTATATGTATAATTATGCGCCCAATCGACGCCCATTTGTTAGAAACATTTATAAAATTCCATCGATCTGATCGCTGATTTCGTTCATAAAGCAAAACTCTCAACTCTATAATACGTGTTCCTGTAATTAAACCTTTTCAGTATCCTTCAAGATCATTAGTATTTAATTTACACAAGATTTCCGCACAACTTTCCCGAAAGGCATCTCTAAAATCATCGTCGCTTACTTGTTCCGACTTTTGTCTCATGAATAGTCATGAATAGCATTTTAAGAAATATTACTTTAAGTAACATCCATTCAATTTCAATAGATCAATACTTTCTTATAAATCCAAAATCTAAAAGTATGATCTCATTGTACTGTCCGATCTCCACTAAAGAATACATTTTATAAAATGGTAAAGAAGAGTCTGATTTCTACTTCATTTATTGGGGGAAATCGCAAATAATAATAAACCTGCTACTCATAATTTTAAGGTTACGATGTGCACGTATTTAACAATTTCTCGCAAAACTGTGCATGAATTTTTAAAATGTAACATTCTTCCCTGTATTGACTACTCTTACGTTAGAAGTAAGAAACAAGTTCCTTCGGTCAATAAAAATAGAGCATTTTGCTATCATTCCAAATCAATCTTTAGAAACTAATGCGATTTTAGAAATTAAATTCGATTCATTGCCAAAATTAACAAGTACGCACAAGTATTTCACTTCTCCAACATTTTATTAGTTTTCCCCATGTTTTCCATCTTGGTTCATCTTGCAGACAACTACATAAATAGAAAAGCTCAATCTTGCGACGAATTTTTTTGAATCGAAAAAGGAGACAAAAGGGGAAAAGATGTTTACTGCTTCAAGTGCCACGTTCTCTAATACGCCATACAATATATGAAGAATGAATTCGCGAAAAATTCTTAGGCTCCGCAAGGGACTCAAATAATTTATTGTCTGTCTGGCGAGTAAGCATATAAAAAAAACTTGTTCTGGAAACTCAATTTGTGACGCATTCGCACTTGTTCAGGAATTTTGTTTCATTATGGAAATGTGCATGCATCTGCGAAACCTTATCTACCCGTGTAACTTTGAAGTGGCACTCATACTTTTGTCAATCTCTGTATAATGAAACAATCACAAGAATTTTCTTAAAAATGAGCTATATTAATATTATTATCTTTGCGAAATTGAAGGGGTCGGTGATTTAACAATGGGGTCGTGAGTAGCGTGAGCATTGCATGATAAATTAGCGATGTGATAAGCAGCAATCATTAAAAGGCGAACACTCATGTACCCAGACAGATTTAGTTTTCAGAAGAATGCTTCTTGAGCGCGCCGAAGAATACATCAGAAAAACGAACACCAGTGAATCCTGTCTAATAATTGTATTCATGATATTGCGCTACCTAAGGGTTTTTATCACGATGGACAAATCAAAAAATATTACCATTTTCTTAACATATTTGCTAATATTAAGTTTTTTGCAAGTTTCATCGTCTCAAATTGTCAATACCACCTTGGGTCTAGTGCGAGGAACTAACCTGGTTACTAGAGGCGGACGGACAATCAGTGCTTTCCTTGGAATACCGTACGCCCTTCCACCTACTTCGACATTGAGGTTTTCGGTAAGTTAAATGTTTTCACCTGAAATATAAAAAATGAATTCAAGCGCAAAATTTACAATTTATTTTGTTGATAAAGGATCCCAAACCTGCTGTTGGATGGCAAGGCGTTCGAGATGCCACTTCATATGGCCCTATTTGTCCACAATTTGGAAGTTACAGCAATATCAATTTGCCCCAAGACGAGGACTGTTTGACTCTGAATGTTTTCGCTCATGCTAACGAAACCAATCAAAAGAGGAGCAAGGGTGATCTTCTGCCCGTTCTCGTGTACATACACGGCGGTTTCTTCATGGCTTTGTCGGGGTCAAATTATGGACCAAAATATGTTTTGGATCACGATATTCTGTTCGTCACTTTTAATTACAGGTAAGGTTAACCCGTCAATACGCCTTCAGCTAATACTAATACTGTATTTAAAATCCGGTTGCTCTGGATTAGAATTGGAGCTCTGGGGTTTCTTAGCACGGAAGATGCAAACGCGCCCGGAAATGCCGGAATGAAAGACCAAGCGTTGGCTCTCAAGTGGATTCAGGTAAGTTTCGTGTAACCAAAAATGAACCTGGAACAATCATATATTTCTTTTTTATAGCGGACATTTAAATTTTGTCATTCTGTAGGACAATATTGCATTCTTTGGAGGCGATCCTTCAAGAGTAACAATCTACGGAGAAAGTGCCGGTGAAACTCATATTTCTTAATTCGCATGCCTTGAAGTTTTGCGTGAATTTAGTTTGGTAAAGCTTCAAAAAATGTGTGAATATTTTATTCAGGTTCAGCTGCAATTCACTACCACTTGCTTTCTCCATCAAGTGTAGGATTATTCTCCGCAGCTATTGCTGGAAGTGGAACAGCCTTCAAAGTGTATTCCCATCAATATGCTCCATTGAAAGCAGCAACCAATTTGGCCGAAGAGATCGGATGTAGACATACGAATCGAAGCGAGATGGTCAATTGTCTTAGATCTCTTGATGCCAGAGTTATAGCAGACAGGAGTGATGAATTTTCGGTAAATGATACTACTTAAATATAAAACCAAAGGTCTCCTTATGCGTATTAAATAAATATTTTTCCCCTTTGAAACTGATTTTGCAGAAAGTTTTGAAAGATCCTTTAAGAATGTTTTCTCCATCAACCGAAGTTAACGGAACGAGTTCCAATCCCTTCCTTACGCAGCATCCGTATGAAGTGATTGCTTCCGGTAATCAACAGAAAGTCCCATGGATGGTAAGTATGTAGGGCTAGTAGGGCATAGTGCGTATAAATTATTATATTGCAATCGCAATTATTGTCACCTCTGACCTTCACAATAGGCTGGAGTGAACTCAGGGGAAGGCTTTATCACTACACTGAACATTTCCTTGAGTGATGTCTGGATTGAAAAAATAAATGAAAACTGGACTCACGGCTTGGCAAAAGAATTTCTGATATTACCAAAACATTCCGAAAACGTGACAAAATTGGTAGATGAGTTCTACTTGAATACTTTATCGTCTAATGGGAGCGTTGATTTCTTGCAAGACCTTTTGGGATTCACGTACCTCCTCGGCGATCGCCTCTATGTACATGCGTCCGTGGAAGCTGTGAGGATTCAAGCGAAAGAATCGTCTGTCTTTCTTTACTACAATGATTATATTACTGCAGTTAATGCTATTGGATTAGGTATGACAAAAGGACAAGTCTAAAAAAATAATGTATTTTTAAAATATTTATAAAATGCATGATGGAATAATGCTCGCAGGAACGTTTCATGGAGAAGAGCTGACACTCTTATTTTCACCCGGAAATTTCAGTGAGCCCATCATTGGCAAAGACCATCCCGATTATGAACAGTCAGTAATGATGGTCGATGTTTGGGCACAGTTTGTCAAAGATCCGTACGTTGTTTATTAAATATTTGCAAAAATAAACAATACTCCATAAATTATTAATTATTACTAGTATTAGTAATTCTGATTACAAACATTTATTTAGATACAATGTGCAATACAAGAATCAAATATGGAAACCAGTCAACTCAACCAAAGAAAATGATCTGGACTGTCTAATTTTCAAAAATTCGAATCGGGGTGAACAGGAATTTGGCAAATTTCCTGAGGATGTAATTACACGAATTGAATTTTGGAGACAGTTGGAGATTCCTCCTTACCAAGAAGAATAGTTAAACAAAGACTTTGCATAAGAACGCCCCAAAATATTTCTACTTATGAACTAATCTGGCGAAATTATTAATCTTTTCAAGCGCTAAGATAATTGTGGAAATAAGCAGTAAGGAGCAATAAACAATTATAATAATTTTGCCATTTCCATTCATCCTTAATCCTGACTGGCCTTTCTTTGCATCTCCATTTTCATAATTTGTGAAAGTAGAATCTGTGTTCAACTTAAAATTTATATTTGCATACAATTGCCCCCACCATTCCTCAATTTCATCATAAAATTGAATTAAGCCATTTTCTCGCATCTTATTCAAGAGCTGCAACACTTCGTCTTGATTACCATGCTCAATTATCCAACCAACACTTTGCTTCGTCAGTGGTTTCTCGGCATAATGACAAATTTTATTGCTCACACGTTTCCTGTACATAACTACAGTTTTCTTTTTCTTCCGTTCAGTGACCACTGAGCCAAGGTAGTAATTTAGATTCCTGAAACATTCCCAGAAGCTGTTTCCACACCAACCTTCCCTTATCGGTTCTAAATAGGCCCTCATGTCCCTCAAGGTTACAGCTGCCAATATGTGGGTTTTCACTTTCAGCAAGTCATAAAGGCCTATGAGAATTTCTGTGTGATAATTAACATAGTTTGTGTATGCTCTCTTATCATCTGTATCATTGGTCCGATATATTGGAGGAAGTGTATCTGGATCCATCAGAAGTTTAAATTTTCTCATCTTGAAGAATTCCGCTGAATCTTTAATGATAACTGTTTTTGGTGGAATGGTGATTTTCGATGTGAACATACCCTCATATTCCACATGAATCAATATGCAGCAGAAAGATATTAGGATTTGCGACACGTTCCTGAATTTCAGATTCTGTTTGAGAGACTGCTTCACAAGATCGAATAAGAAATCCTTGTGAATTTTCGCCTGAACATTTGAGCATGAAATAGATGCCACGAACGACAGACTAAAAAACAGAGAAAAGATAATCCCCCAGATTAAAGCACTATAAGACCCTAGCCAGAACTCTAATGATGACTTCTCGCGAATTAATTGATTTTCACAATAAAGAATCAGAAAATTTTCCGAACGCTGAATGAAGTGAGACAGGAAATTTGTTCTCTTTGTGTAAAAATTATCCCTAAGAGAGTCGTACATGATGTAGTTAAGGCTCGTTTTGTATATTTGTATGAACACATCATATAATATGGGCCATTCATTGTATTTGCCGTTGTAAATTTTATTCCCTACTGGAATGTATGATGCATTGATAATTTCGGGAAGTGTAGAAATGAGCTGCAGTCTGGAATTTGTTGTGATTCCCTTCAAGAGTCGAATGTCATTTTCCGGCATGTTAAGGGCATAATCTAACAACTTCCTTCGCGGACAAATCATCAAAAGCTTGCATTTAAAGCGCATGAAGAATTGAATTTCATTCCAGTCGACGAGGTCATTTAGATACACTTCGGGTATTCGGAATAAATAATATGTATACTCCATGAATCGGATGGGAATTTGGGTGAAATAGTAATCAACAGTCTGACTCGGGAAAATTAGCAAATTAAAGGAGTCATACCTAGGAAGCACTTGAGTTTGCACCATCCTAGTTATAGCAGTCTCATTAACCAATATTTTCGAGTTCGGTGGGAAGAAGCCATAATGCATCCATATCACTTGGGTTGTGTCACTATAGGTTCGGTCGCTTATGGGATGTTTCATATTTTCGTCAAAATATGAAATTTTTACTGTTTTCCCAGATCGAAAATGCCGATGATTCTTTTGATTCAAGTGCTGTAGTGTAATGTTAATAGGAATAATAAAGATGGAAGCTGATGGCAAATAGTGACTTAAGGTCCAAGACAGGGTTGAACTGTATGATTTCATCAGGTTCTGCTGATGTTCTGCCAAAATGCATTTTTGGCTTGTAAAAAGGGTTAGATGCATCTCGATGTTGCGAAAACCTTCGTAATAAAACATTCGAGTGTCAGGTACTTGTTTGGAGAAAGTTTCTTCTATATCTTTGCAGCTTATTCCTACAGTACAAGTAAGTTGCTTTAAGGTACAGAAAACAAAAAGTACACTTATGAGGCGGATTAGAAACATTTTCAAGTTATGAATATAAGAAAAAATCGAATGCTGTGTTAAATTTGAATGATTGATAAATGTAATAGTTCTCGGTTGTAATTCAAGAGACTGCAAATGTATCGATCGAATCCGATTCGACACAAGACGCAATCGTTCGTGGTTCCTGCTACATATATTATAGTAATTGAACTTATGAAATTGTTACATAATGTTCTTCAAATCAAGCGTGCATTAGTGTTCAATCAATATTCTTGCAATACAGTTTCCATCGTTTAATTGCAACCCCCTCTTGGGACAAATAAAACGACTTGGTTTTGCAAACCGACTTTAAAATTGTATGATAAAGATGATGATTATGAAGAATAATGATATCATAAGCAGTCTTTGAACAAAGTGGGCTAATTCTTTCAGAATAATTGTTTAACAATGCATTTAAACATGATCATTTGCAGAATCATTTCGAGTAACAAAAATTTATTCTATGGCCAGGTATGTAAAAGTTTTCCAAAAATAGAAATTAATACACTCCTGTTTCTGTTAGTCTAACCTGCGTCCCAATAAAGTAGAAAAATGTATTTCTGGTTTTCAGTGAGAAGAGAAAATACCTATGTATGCTTTTCCCGTTTGTTTATCGAGTTCATGCTCATGACTATGACTTCATGTCCAATACAGGTATTTTAAAAAAACTGAAAATGTAATTTTAAAATTGAAGTATTCCTTATGTAAGAAACTAGTGTATGACTATTTAAAAATAAAATCATTGTGTAGATAGTCCATTCAGCAAGTAGTAGATATAAACAACAGCAGATAATTTTAGTCCGCAGTCAGCTCCTCGTCAGAGTCCGTTAATGTCAAGAGTTTAAATTAATGATTAAAAACCCATGCAAATAAAAATTAATGGAATCTTTATTATTATCCTACGCAATACTTCTTTGTGGTAAAATACAACACATTTTCAAAAACAAAACAAGCCGTTGCATTAATGAGCAGAGCAAAATAAACAATCATAACAATTTTTCCATTTCCATCAGATTTCAAACTGGAATGGACTTGGTTTTTGCCAGCATTTTCACCAATCAGAGAGCTTGGTAACCAGTCGTACTTCATATTAGCATACAACTGCCCCCACCATACTTCCAACTCGTCAAAATATTGAATTAGGCCATTTTCTCTCATTTTATTCAGTAGTTGCAGCAATTCATCGTGAGTCCCTTGTTTAATTATCCAACCAACGGTTTCACTCGACAGGGGTTTCTTGACATTCCGACAGAATTTATTGGTCACATTATGGCTGTAAATAACCGCGTTCATCATTTTCTCACGTTCTGTCACCACGGCACCAAGGTCGTAATTTGTATTTCTCATGCATTTCCAAAAATGCTCTCCGCATCCTACACCACTTATCGGTTCTAAATACGTCTTCATGTAATCTGTAGTTATTATCGCTGTAAAATTAGGCTTTGCCTCCAACAAATTCAAAAGCCCTGATAAGATTTCGGCGTGATAAATAACATATCTTCCTGTGCTAAATGTATCATTAGTCCTATATAATATAGGAAGTGAATCCGGGTCCATCAGGAGTTTAAACTTTCGAGTCTTAAAAAATTCAATCGTGTCTTGAATTTCAATTGCTTTCGGCGGTATAGTGAGTTTGGATGTGAACGTACCCTCATACTCTACATGAATCATTATGCAGCAAAGGGATATCAAGATTTGCAAAGCACTCAGGAATTTCAGATTCTGTTTTAATAGCTGCCTGATGAGATCAAAAATACTGGAAAAGATTAACTTTATCGCCTTTTTTAACTCGCCTTTCTTCATTATCGAAATGGACGATAGAGCCGATAAGAGGGAAAACGAGGATAGTAGCAAAATCCAAGTAAAAGCACTGTAAGAGCCCAGCCAAAAATCTGGGGAAGAACTTTCACTTGTTAAGTGGTTTTCACAGTACAAAATCAGATATTTTTCTGAACGTTCCATAAAATGAGACAGAATAGATGTTTTATTTAAGTAAAAATCATCCCCCATTGAATCAAAGAAGGAAATGTAGCGAAGACTTGTTATGAACTGGAACATAGATGCATCGTAATATGTCAGCCATCTTTCCTCGTTAAAATTATAACCTAATTCGATTTGAGACGCGTTTATGATACCGGAAAGAGTTGAAATAAGCTGCAGCCTAGAATTTGTTGTGATACCTTTTGTAAGTTTTATGTCGTTTGCTGGCGGCTTGTAGCCATAATTTAGTAGCTTCCGTTGAGGGCAACGCGTAAAATTCTTACATTTGTTGTTTTTGAAGATTTGAATGTCTTCCCAGTTAGATAGAGATTTCCAGTACATTTGAGATATTGGAGCCAAATCATATAAATAGTGGTTCTTTCGAGTGGGAATCTGTGTAAAATAACTGAAGCCAGTTGGGCTTGAAATAGCTAGAAAGTTGATGTCTTCGTACGTACGAAGAACTCGTTTTTTAACAAAATCAGCTATAGACGTTTCCTGAAACTTAAGAAAGCCATAATATAAATATATTAAGTCATTCACGCCGATGCTATTGAACTGCGGATCCCTTGGAATGTTTTTTACTTTTATGTATTGATCAAAATACATGATTTTAACCGTTTTTCTGGTGAGAAACCGGCGATGGTTCTGCTGGTTTAAACGTTTAAGAGTGATGTTCACAGGAATAATAGACGTAAGCGACGAATACTGTGTTAATGTCCATGATAAATTGGTGATGTATGATTGTGTTATGAGCTTTCGATGTTCACGCAAAATACACCGTTGCGCTGTAAAAACTATTAAATACATGTCTGTGCCTTGAAAGCCTAAGAAGGGAAACGTATCAGTTTGATTTGTGGAAGAAGTTTCCTGGTCCATGCAAGTTATTGCTTTTGATCCTGTCAATTGCTTAAAACAAGTCCAGAAAATGAAAAATGTGGTAAGGCGGTTAAGGCACATTTTCAAATAGAATATATTATTATTGCAAAAAATGAATTAAGAGCGATGCGTTTTCGTCATTTAAAAGGCATTTTGGAAATTGTTTGTTTGTGAATGAAGCAGGACATAGTGGAGGTCTCGTGCTTTATGTACGTTTTAGGCATTGCAAGTGCAGGTAACAATAATGAAATAATTTTTTTAGATAGAGCACTTAAAATTGACGATATACTACTGATACTACATACGCAAAAGCTGGTCAATATTTTTCCCAAATACAATTCTGGTAACCCTTCTAAACCCGTATGAAACATTAAATTAAATGCTGTTTTTATCTTCAACCAGCGTATGAATACCTTTGGAATTGTTTTTCTTAAACAAGATTATCTCCTTACCATGAAAGCAATCGATGTCATATTTATTGAGTTGACCACTACATATTCAATTTGATAAAGCGATTCTGGTTCCTAATTAATTAGGTTTTGGCAACCCAGTTTTGTTTCAAAAACAGGCAAGTCCATTCAAATAAAAATGATACAATTGAGAATGAAACAAGCGGACAATAAACAATTATCACAATTTTTCCATTATCGTAAATGCTTAAACCTGATTGATGTTGTTCAGCATTTGTATCTTTAGCATTCAAAGCAACCTGAAACTCCCCCCACCACTCCTCCAACTTTTCATAAAACTGCAATAAACCAGCTTCATGCATCTCATTCATGAAATTCAAAATCTTATTATGATTGCCATATTTTATGCTCCAACCTACAGTTTCGCTTGCCAATGGCTTCTTCACTACATGACAGAATTTGTTTGTCACATTGGTTTTGTATATCCCCACTTTCACCTTTTTCTCACGTTCAGTGATGACAGAGCCGAGGTCGTGATTTGGGTTGCTTAAACATTTCCAAAAAGTATTACCGCACCCATCTTCTCTGATTTGTTCAAGATATGCACCAATGTTACCTACAGTAATTCCTAAGGCTGTTATATTTGGATTTTCATCGTATCTATTTACGAGGCCTGACAGGACCTCTTCGTGGACTTTTAAGTAGATCTTTGGGTTGATTGTCTCATTTCTTCCTATGAGATTTGGGATCGAATATGGATCCATTAGGACTTTGAACCTTCTAATCTTGAAAAATTCCGTCGAATCTCTGATTTCAATTGGTTTTGATGGAATCGTAATTTTCGATGTAAACGTGCCTTCATATTCTACGTGAATGATAATGCAACAGAAAGATATTAGAATTTGCAAAGAGTTTCGGAATTTCAGATTCTGTTTGAAAAACTGTTTTACGAGGTCAAAGGCAAAATTACCATTCTCCTTTCTGTCTTTTGAAAAAGAAATAAATGATAGCCTCGATAAAGTACAAAACAGTAAGAAAAGCAGAGCCCAAGTTATAGAGCTATAAGGTCCCAGCCAAAAATCCAAAGACGACTTCTCTCGCGTTAGTCGACTTTCACAATATAAAATCAGATATTTCTCTACACGCTCAATAAACACCGAAGCCCAAACAAATTTTTCAATGTAATGATTATCTCCGGCATTAGCATGCAAAGAAACTTGACTAATGCTTGTTATAAACTGCACCATTTCTACATCGTAAAAGTGGACTGGTATCTGGGACCGTTCATGAAATTGCAAGGGTTTGGTTGCTTCAACAATAGATGTATTAAACCTCTTCAAAATATCTTTAAGAAGTTGTTTCCTAGAATTTGTGCTGACTCCCTTCGAAAGCTCAATGAAGTTTCCTGGAGGTGTGTAACCGTAATTAAATACTTTTCTTTGGGGGCATAGATATATTTTGCATTTTCTTTGGATAAAGTTTTGAATACTTTCCCAGTCGAGAAGATTGTGATGGTCAATTTTATTTATCAGTACTAGTATGAAAGGAAAGTTGTCCAAATTCCGTGACGGTACTAATGTGAAGTAGTTGTAAATTATTCGAAAGCTACTTGTTATGCTTGGGAAAATGAGGAAAATGAATTCATCGTAATTGCGAACTACATACGTTGGGATAAACCCGTTCAAGGAAAGTGTCGTGTCAGTTTTCATTAATTTGGGTGAAATGAATCCATAAAACAGCCATATCACGCCAGTCACGATCCGACTCCTTTCGTAAGGCTGTACACTTTCGTCAAAATAAGCAATTTTCACAGTTTTCTTTGATGAATATCGTCTATGCTTCGTTTGCATAAAATGTTGCATGCTGATGTTGTTTCTTTGAGTAAAGCTCCGTCGTTTTTGACTTAAAATCCATGATAACTGTAGATTGTAAGAATGAATTAGAAGTTGCTGATGTTCAGTCAAAACGCAAGTTTGGTTTTCCAAGACGGTCAAATGTATATCTGTTTCGTAAAAGTGGGAAAAGGGGCTTTTGACCGGTGAATGTTCGGCGAAAGTCTCCAAGTAAGAGATTTGGTTGTTGCAATAAATGCCTTCAACGGTAAATTGATTCAAGAAATATGACGCATAACACAACTCTATAATGTATAAGGGAGACATTATATATTAAATATGCGTTTTGCAAAAATCGACTGATTTACCTCTGTGTCTTAAAGAATAAAGAAGTAGACAACAGGAATCTATTGTTGTAAATAGTCCTCACTTTCAAAAAGTTTAAGCACAATTTATTGCATAGAAATTGATCATTACCAATAGTGCAAAACTACTTCCGATAAAGACATCAATGCTAAACTATTTTGGTGCATTAGTTTCTACTATAATAAGTGTATGATGTTATTATAATGCCTTCTCCATTCCAAGGACTCATTGCTGATCATTGAATTAAAATAAATACTAATTCTTTTACTGAAATTGTAAACTTCATTGAAAAAATTTGACTTTCGACGTTTACTTGACAGCTCTTTGCCAAATGCATTTTAAAAACTGTGTCAGGCAATGCATGTTAAGTACGTGTCAAAAGGAATGGATTATATAGTTATTGATTTTAATGAGAACCTAAATTTTTCTCTCTCTGCTCTCAAAACTTTCCACCATACACAATCATACACTAGAAACTATACCTGGATGGCTACAAATTACCAATCTTTGATCATTTTACTGATATTAACTTTCGGGGTAGTTCGAGACTTCTTTAGTAATCCAATTTCGTTCTTAAGTCTAGGAGTAAGGGAAAATACTTCATTTTCGGCAAGTCTTGATTATTACTATGTCTTAGAGCTTTTATTGCCTACTGAATTGCTGATGTAGATGTAGATGTAGATGTAGATTGCTGTTTACAAAACAATAATAAATTCGGTAAACTCAAAAATGTTGCAAACGGAAAATGCATTTTTTGAAGCTACGCAATAGATTCTTTAGGAAATGCAGTTCTGATATTTCTAAAAATGGTAAGGCACGAAATGCAAAATTGCCAACTTACTATCTGACCCTATATATCATGTATGCATTTAAAAATCAGTTTACATAATTTTTGCAACATTGCAAATTTTGGCGACATGACATCACCAATCCATTTGTCTCATCAAATTACATCTATAGGCATGTTTATCACATTTTTGCAAATTTGCAAATTCTGGTGCCATAAAGGTGTCAAGGGAGTTCGCAAAATTCAAATCCGACATCACCAATCGATTTGTGACATAAAGTTACCCCTATAAGCACATTAAACTCAATTTTGCAAATTTGCGAATTTTAGCGCCACATGGTGAGAGAAATTTGCAAATCTGACGTCACCAATCGTTTTATCATGGTC
>JAHZNI010001169.1:0-11100 GCA_027744415.1 Seira ritae
CTTTGCAAAAAATAAGTTCATTATGAAAATCGTGTCTTACGTAATAGAATATACCTAAGAAGAAAACGATACAATATACAATGTCATGGACCAGACCAGACCGGAGTACTTTTTTTATGAATGCATACCTACATAGCACGACAAAGAAGAGACATAATCATTATGAAGCATAAAACAAATTTTCTTGAATTTTTTCCTTTCAGGTAGAAACGGTATTCTTACTGAGCAAGCAAGTAATGTATTTCGGTGCATTAGGTAGTATAGTATAGGGCTTACTTATTATTATATAATCAAATTAATTTCCGTAGAGGCCAAAAAGTCCTGGGAAATCTCAAATGGCATGATTTACTGAACTGGTGAGCTGTAGAAAAAAGTATCATGTTTCAATAATCGTTTTTCAATTTTTGTTTTTGTTACAGAGCCACAACGAATCGGTCAGTGAAGGAGACAGCCACACTTGAACTTAGCTTTGTCAACTCACATTTACAGTTACTGCGTGAACAATTAGCTGAAATTAATGGCTGTCTGGAGGCATACCAAGGACAAGGGTAAGTCAAGATTTTGAAATTAGTGAAACGTTCAATATTAATCAAGTTTTGAGTTGACGGACATGCAGTGTACCTATCTTATTATTCTGTTAGGTATTCCGTTGTAGTATTTGTTTATCAGATTCTCCTTCCGTGATCACTGATTACCATTATCATTAGTATTCTTGTTTTATGCCAATTTAACGCACCTTTTTCTTAGATCATCTTTCGCGAATACCGTTCCTTTCTTCGAATAAACTTGACATTCAGCTTGACTTTATGATGACTTCGTAGTTTTTCTCGCTCAGGAATTCGTTGATCGTAATCAGGACATGATTTCTGATGCGGGCGTCAATGGCTCATCTGCGAGAAAGCCCAGTGTTTTGCATAAAGCAAAATGTTGATTAATGAGATTATCCCTATCGAATCATCTCCCTGTACAAATTAGGTAACGGTGTCTCTACGATATGATGATTCAGCTGTAGAGATTAGATCATTCAATGAGCCAGGGCGAGTACGAAAAGTCAAACTTTGTGATGGAATTCAAACCGACTTGATCTTGAGTCATGTATTGAATTTCTATTCAATTTTCCAGATTGGTTGACTTTGATGCTTCCTTACATACAATGTTGCAAATCATCGTTGGTTGATATGTTTGCACAAAAGCCAATAATGATAAAAAAGTACAGAGATCAATTTGTTTTTGCGATGAGAACATCAAAACAACCGTTCCTCTTAAATGGGTTTCTTGTAAATGCAATGCCATATGGCAGGCTAGGTTAAATCAAATCAAATATGGGAGATAGATAGATGATGTGTTACTTTTTGATTAAGATTTCAAATGTCAAAATAACAAAGAACTTGGCTGATTGCTTTCAAATTTCAAGAGCTTCCTGACCTCGAGGTAATAAATGTTTGGTGTTGTCATATTCTTTTTGTGGGAGATGATTTAGGTATTTGAAACTTGAGACTTTTATCATCTAGGGAATGTTATATGAACTGTTTGCCGAAATCCTGCCGACATTGGCCAAAATAAATAAACAGGTTCTCTTTGTTCTTTGATTTATCTGAAATCAATTTTTTAACCGAAACAAATTTATTTTTATTTTCATTACAAAATACAAATAAATCCCTATCCCTTCATAAATACAATTCAAATGGTAAATGCTCTCTATTAAAAATATTATTTTGAACAAGATTTGAAACAGTACTTCCATAAATATCATAAAAAGTGAAGACATAAAACTGGTCTATTAAATACGGTTTATGAGCTCGCTCGCTCGTACGCATAATCGAAACTCTTTTCTTTCTCTAAAGTTTTCATAACCAGATGGCTTGCGTGGGAGGATTCTATAATAATTCTGTTAATTTCCCTCCTCTCCTTCACTGCAAAAAATGATCCGCCAGGAACTGTGAGAGATCAAAGATAAGGGCGAGGGTGCAAACTGCATGAAACTGAAAGGTTTTTTCAAGCTTTTTGCGGGGGTGATAGTGATGCTAATGCTACTCACTCACTGCAATCTACATAGGTACTTGTAAAAATCTCATTGCCATCCTCCTCATCGCGTGAATTTGACTAGAAAAGATTCGGTTAGCTGGCGATTGCGTGATTCGGATTATTCGTTAAGCCTCTTACACAGGATGATTATTTCAAACATTTGCGAGGATAGGATTACTTTGAAGCCTTTGCAGTTTCTTCTGAATAATCTGGCGGAGATACTCCCCGTTTCCTCCCTCTACTTCTCATGCATACACAATTAATTAATACTTACTCAGAGAAGGCAACAGTTACAGTGTCTCTCCGAGAGAACGGAAACCACAGGAAATGAAAAGTGAGAAATCATCGTCGCAAAGCCGATAACACCACACCACTTGAAGTAAAGAGCTTCCCAACCTGCCTCTGCTTTGGATTCAAATCGGCATGCGAATATTATATGATCGAGATTTTGAAATTGAAGTTCGTTACAAAACCACGAGTAGGTAATCTCAACAATGAAACGATAAAGAGCAGCACTGTAATAAAGGTGCGTAGCAAGCTTGAAATTATGGAGCTCTTGACTTTGCAATTTTTCATTCAACGTCATCTAAAAATGGGCTTCTTTAAACGAGGAAGAGCGCACTATAAAGGTCACGTCGTGACTTATCGTCTTTTCTTCATCACGACGATGATGTTGATGATGAGGTGATAATAGCTGTATTATGTTTCCCAGAATAGGATGCAATGTTTGCATAGCGCGATAACAATGGTCTCTTGTGCGCGACTTCTTGGGTGGCGTTGCAAACAGCTTGAATTGTGTATCGTGTGGGCTCAATTAAAACTTCCAGTTGCACTTTTTTCTCCGTCGTCATTGAATAGACGCCTGAATGGGAGGAGATGCTCAAACTGTTTACAGTTGGGCGGTGGTGTGACTCATTATGTAAGATAACAATGGAAGTGATGCTTGACTGTAGACAAGTAATTTACGGAATCATTACTGCCAAATCTTGCTTCAGCACAATAAATCGCCAATCTTGATTTTGTCGACTGTGTAATGAGGAAAATGCATTTTACAAGCTAAGCTAGCCGACAAAAATATTTGAACGCTTGTGCATGTGCTAATGATTTCTTGGAATAATCACAACTTACTTCGTCGAATGTTCATTATATATTTTTACTGCTTTATGAATGTAAACTAAAAGGGTCCGGCTGCGGCTCCGCCCTCATATTTACTTTTTGCACAGAAACAGAATCCTGTTAATAGCTTACAGTTAGGAAGTAAAGTTTCTAATTAGTCATTATATTTAGATTTGTATCATCTCAACTGAATATATGTAGAAACATGATTGGCCCGTCTTCATCCGTCGATAGACATTGAACTTCATTGATAAGATTCTTTATCATTTGCGGTGGCTTGTTCCAAACAGGAAGAATAATACATAAAAATATGAAGAAGCCACCGATGAGGATCTTTTCAATGCATTTTGTTTATTTTTATTATTTTACTCAACCCAAGTCTTATGCTTGAGTTTATTTCATTAATGAGCTCAGTATTGGTTTTACGGTATTGCGAAAATGATTTCAGCGGAGCTCATTCCAGCCAAAATGTAGAAATATAGAGTAAATTCCTGAAGTTCAGTATTTCAACATGGTTGTCGGACTGTTAAGTTCAAGCTCTTCGTCGAAGGAGGTTCCGTTTGAGATTTCATGTGTTTGGAAGAATCCGTTATATGAAGGAAACTGGAAGAATAATTTGAGATCACGGAGGGATAAGTAGGGGAATACACGAAAATCTTAATTTCGCAGTACCGGAATCTGAAAACATTTTTTAGTAAATATTGTTTTAACTTTAACTATTTCAGACATGATACCAGTTTGCCTATGATTCCACTGGGTCTTAAGGAGACCAGGGACATCGATTTCAGAGAGCCATTCAAGGTGAGTCATATCAGTTCTATTAAAATTACATACAGATTTGTCATGAAGTAATTTCTTGGAAGTTTGCAAGTGCAACAGTTTAAATTCGACTAACCTTCTATTGTTGTTCGCTACAATCAAAAGTAAGGATTGTCAGCTTAAATATTAAAATACCCACGCCTATATATTTATGTAAGTTCTTCTCCTTTGCCACCCTCTTCCACTTTTCGCCATCTTCCAAAACTAAAAGCCTAAACAGTGCATCCTTGATCCTATCAGGTCTGTTGTGTGACACGGGAAATTCGCTCTCTTTAAAAAGTACATTGTTTCTCGTGTAAAAGTGATTAAATTACATGTGTTCTACCTCTACCCTATCCCATGTGTATGATTCAAGGTGATTGATTAATCAGAATGAGAAAATCTCGTTTATGTTCGCACATTTATTTAAAGGGACTCTGTCCCAGTCAAATTAGATTCGAGGCTTGGCTCAAACTTTTTAACGATTACTCAATGATAATTCAAGCTTCTAATCTTCAGTTTCCCACTCACTATCTGAAAATAAAGCCACCAAATATCCACCTCCACCACTGACCGACCAAACCCGTCATTGTTGATTACTGTGATTTGAATTTGATGAGAGGCTTGAACAAGAAGAACGGTACAAGTTTATAAGAATAGTCAGTCCTCCTGAGTGAATCCCAGTTTATTTTTTCCTACATAACGCACACCAAACCTATATAATCAGACAGGTGGAGTGGAGTTACGATTGATAGAGAAGGGCAAAAAATGTATTTCACAATGTACCTATGTTTTACACTGAGAATTGAATTGGAGGTAATATTGTGCATCACTTTAATTCTGTCTTCTCGTAGACACAAACCATGAGTCGAAAATAACGACAAAAAATTCGAATGAGTTCTCCTTAATAAGGGCCCACTGAAAAAATCTATTTTACAACTGCGTTAACTATGTATTAGCTTCGGATTGAGCGGAGGAATTTTTTTTCTTGTACTGCAGAAAAAAAGAATTTTGTAATTTGTAATTTATAAACCTTATTACTTGACTGAATCTTCTTTAGTTTAAACTTAAAGCATGGAATTGCATTACACAAGAAGACTTCTTTGCAGCGAATCCAAAATGATTACAAAGACGGTCTCTCTCTCAGCAGTAGCCAAAAACCATATCGAAATTTCGAAGGAAAAAAACTTCCGCCTGAAGAGTAATAAAGAATAGTTTTTTTGTTGTTTGCAAAAAATGAAGACAAAAAAGGAACCCTACAGATTTATTCGCTTTTCGCGTATATTAATGCTCAGCTCAGGGGTGATCATTTCATTGGTATTACAAAGTAAAGTGTAATGAAACAAAAGTAATAAACCATTTTAGTACAAGTCTCTTGTAGTGGTTAAATTATTTTGAAGAATAGATTTTTTCTGCGATTGTAAACGGCAAGTTTTAAATTTCAAAGTTTTATGGTGAAATGATGAAATTCGTAAAAAGTTTTAAGTTTCTTGATTTACGATGGATATACTTTTTGCGCTAGAAGTTGTTTCTTCACTTGTACGTAAAACAATTAATTACATAATGTAAGCATAACTAATTCAATTTGTAACACATGTAGTGTAGAGGCTATGAATAATTTTTTATGCTAGCATCCATTCTAAATGTCATGCAGTGGAAGAGGGATAAGACGAGATGAGCGAGGATTTTTAAAAACTATTATGTATGCACCTTGCATCGTCTGCAAAAATTTTTAGGCTAATCCCAATCCCACTCCTTCATTCATAAAACATAGTTTGATGCATTACAGGTACAGGTTAAACATTTAGCAAAAAGTTCCTTTCAAGAATAGACTTTTGTCTGATTTTAAAGACTATTATGTATGCACCTTGCATCGTCTGCAAAAATTTTTAGGCTAATCCCAATCCCACTCCTTCATTCATAAAACATAGTTGGATGCATTACAGGTACAGGTTAAACATTTAGCGAAAAGTTCCTTTTAAGAATAGATTTTTGTCTGTGGTGGTAATTGCACTTTAGGTAAGTATGCAAAACTAATTAAAAGTTGATCTATTGTAGTTCACTAACAATGCGATAGTGTTGGATGGATGATGCATAAAGCTTATATTATGTGCACATCCTATTTGCTATTCTTTGATTGCAAATGTAAATTGTAAGGGGCCATGTTATGTAATAATAGGTTTGTCATGCAGCATCTCCACATTTAAACTTTGTGTCCCTCTGCAAACATGCAATTATCTTTAGAGTTTAAGCCGCTTACATTTTGGCTCTTCTCATGTTACTATGATGTTACTGTCATAATGTAATCGTTTTTTAGTATTTTGCAGTGCCACAAAGGGATGTCATTCACGCTGACATTTTAGGAGATAACAAAGAAGAGGCTAATTGAATGTATGTGTGGTTTAGGCGTATCTGAAACTCATCCAAAATTCATTTCATACATAGAATAATACTTGCATTTCCAATGAATCGTTTCGTTTTCGTTCCAATGATCCCTTTCATTTTCTTCGATGTTCAATGTAGCAGTTAAGGTATAGATACATACTTGCGCAATTAAATTAATGACATGACGGGTAAAGGGTGAGCCCCAGCTTAGCTAAGGGTGCATTACCGTTAATGACATGCTTCAAACTGAATTACTTAGATATTCGCAATTTTTGAGAAAGGGTCCATTGGTTATTTTCCCTCGTTTACTTAAAATACGAGTGATTTATTTGCCAATGAAATCCAAGAAGTTAAATTATCTACTCCACGCCCAAATGCATTTAAGTTAAAACTTAAAAGCAATAACGCTGTTTCAGAGAAAACCACACAGAGCCATTCACTTTACCAGCGATTATTCGATGATTGCTTACATTTCAACAAGACTTTTTTAAGGAGTTTAACGTTTTGTCAACAGAGTTAATCGCTGCGGGATTCCTGATATTTATTTCTAAACTTAGGTACATTATTGCCATCGCTTTTCTCACAGAGTGATGTTGACGTTCTTTTCTTTATGTCAATTGTTGTGCAACTTGCGTAGATCCAATACTACTACATTGTCTCTGACGTAATCCTAACCGAAAACTTAATATTTTGAGAGAGAGAAACGTATGTACATTGTGTAAATAATCTTCACAAAATATTTATTCTATATCATCAAAGCATGAAGTTGAAGGTAACCATTTCTTCGCTGAGAGAATTTTCTATGAAATCTGAGATGAAGTGAAGATTACTGTACATTCTATTTTTACCTCGTATCATCATCATTATCTGATGCATGTACCTGCGTAATCTATGGGTACTACAACCAGTACAGTTCGAGGGGAAACAAACAAAAGAATCTTTACGTATGAGTAGCATCTTGAAGTGATATGAATTCAGCGTGTAATGCGAGAACGGATTCCACGCGCGTTCACAAAAATTTTTCATGGTGGTTTCTTCATTCGCATGATATTGAATATATGACAGTTGGTTTGACGAAAAAAATTGGGTAAGTGACCATGATAAAAAAAATTGCCTTTGAAGATTTCAAACTTTTATTTTTAGAAAAACAGGTATCTAGCATGCATCTTCATTCAAATAATTTTTTATGGCCGAGTTATTTCAGTCAGTAGGATTTTCAATTTTCCCTCTTTTATAGTTCATTGGCTTGACTGGCTCATCCATTTCCAAATTACCATTAATATTCATTGGTTTTAGAAACTGAATCAATAACGCTTATTGCTTCTTAAATGGATCCAAAGAAAGAAGGTAGCAAACATTTTCAATTTACCGTTTGCTTTAAGGAAGCAGGCAGGTATTTATTTTAACGTTTATGGTAATTTTATTGCAAGTGTCTTGATTTCGGTCCTGCCCACCACGATTTCACACAACAGCCCAGCTCGGCTAATATGCATTCAAGGACTAGTGACACGCACCACAAAACACATAGCTCCGAAGTGAAAACTAATTTAAATTCTAGCATATCCTCAACTTCCGTGAATTCCCTAAGCAAAAATCGCTCTAGTTAAGGTTGATAGTGTGTAGTAGCACTTGAGCACTTAAACTATTCTCTAATTGGCCATAAGGGCTTAAATATTTTAGCACTCGTGTGAAGACTTCATAAAGACGATGGCTATGGCTAGCTGTTCATTTTGTTCAGTGAAGCAAAAGAAAATTATTAAAGTCAAGCATAAGGTAAAAAATCATCGCAGAAAACATAAAGTTTTGGGTTATAATTATGCGCACCTATAAATTATTAAGACGATCATAGGTTATTTGCGGAGGAGTGCGATGAGCTTACACACTAACTCTAACTCCTTCGAAAATGAAATTTTCTCTGGGAAAAAACTTGGTAATGGGGAAGGAAATAAAACGGGAAAACACTGTTACGGTAATGATATTTGGTCTCTGCGAGTATATTAATGTGTACCGCTCGCAGTGGGTGTGTGTGTGTGGTTCTAGCCATTTTTCAAAGTCAAGGAGCCACGCACTTTACGTAATAGTAATAGTAATAATGCTTTAAAAATTTTGCATTGTTGTTTTATACGCATTTCATGCAACTACCTAATAAGCTCTGCTCATTGCAAACTTCCTGGTTTTAAAAAAATGACTGTTATGAGGTCCATGCATGCACAACAGGAATTTTTTCTCATCGTGAAATGTACTAAAATTAATCACATAAATGATTTTACATCTTCCTCATGCTTTTAAAAGAAGCGCACATACTCGTTTTGTCTTTGTAATTAGGAGATAAGTTGGCTTACTCGAATGTCTGTACTAATTGCGCTTCATTGTTTCAGGCGATGCGACGGCCTTCTAGGACAAAGAATGGGGTTCAGTTACTCCTCCGGTACCTTGGCGTCCTCTATTTCGTCGAACGTCGCTTCTTCCCAGCCGATAGGAATATTGGGGTATTTTTTGAATGGTGAGTGGAGTGTGTACAATTTATTTGTCGAATTGAAATTAGCTAGCCATAAACACGTACAATAATGAGCTGAAAAAATGTGAAACCGAAGGAGAAATCGGCAAGTACTTATGTATGCCTAAGTTTAATTTAACAGTTTTGTTCGAGAGAAAATTTGTCACTGGCATTCCTAAAACTAATATGGATTTTCAAAGAAAAAATTCTCATCGCATTAAGCACAAGTACACCTGTCGTTGAGTCGTTGCAAACGATAAGAGATGCTAAAATGCCAGCACATCACACATGCATGTCATATCTTTTAAAGGTTCATTACTACCACTCGTTACTTTTTCCTTCACTGAAAAAGAAAAATGTGAACAAATTCGTCTCAACTTTAGCGAAGCATAAATAAAAATGAATGAATGGATGCAAGCAGAAAGTAAAGGTGATAAAAACAATAATAGTAATAGTAATAATAACATAGATAATAATCCCATTAGCGATAGATGAAATAGATTGCAAAAGTACCGTCTCTGCACCGTCACCATCAACAAAAGAGTTGGTTTTTGGTGTGTCCCATACCAAATGGCTAATATATGCATGAAAGCACATATACATAAATACCTTTAAAAAAATTTAATTGAAAGTGCATTGGTTCTTTACAAGAATTTCCTTGTCACTTTATGCTCATGTCATTCATCCCTTCCCCACAGGTATCTTCAGAAATCTAATCTTCGAGTATTAATTACGAACACTGAAGTGACAAATTTTTAGCACAATGCGACATTCTCTTTCATTATTTACATAAAATATGCACTTACAAATATCAAATATTTCGGCATATACAATACAACATCCTCGAGTGTGAGTCAAACAGTCATACAAATTAAATGAAAATGTCTTGCTGCAAACTTTCGCAGCATTCGTGTGGTCAGGCGGCAACATAATAAACACAAAAACTAGTAGTGATCATTAAAGCATTGTGTAATTTTCAAAATTTTGTCACAATCATAATCACAGACATCATTACGCTTCTTCCCATTTTTAAGTGAAAAAATTTTTCGTTATTTTTCTAACTATTTTGCATACAATTTACAGCAAACAACTATGCACATAATTTTGTTTTGCGAGGAGACAACAACAAACAATAGATAGGCACATGTGCAGTGCTGTAGTGCAGGTCCTTAGCTGTCACTTTCCTTCTCGAAAAAAAGACAAAAATGTTTTTATTTCTTTGAGTGTACCTTTCCCTTTTCTGCACCTCTCCTTCTTCGTATTTCACATAAAAATGTAAGTTGTTCCTGACTTAACCATTATTTGTAGGAGGAAGCATTTCAACTGATAAAAATGTGCACTGTGCGTGTTGTCAGCATTACTTCAGTTTGCCTCATCATGAGCTTAAAAAGTTTAAAGATGTTAGGACCACTTCTAAATTATTCTTATGCGTTCATGTCTTGTTCCTTTGTGAATACTTAACATGACAAAGGGAATCGGCTAAAACAAAGACATGCAGAGAAGATGCAGGTTTGTTTGTTTGCAACTTTCGCACAAAATGAGAGGATAGTTAGCATGCGTCTTACGAACAGTAAAACGCTAAAGCTTTATTTTTTGTTAAAATGCGTTGATGATTTTCGCAAGAAATGGCTATAGTGAGATGATCAGTTAAATTTTTTAAGAACCGAGCATAGCCACCCACACGTGAATGAAATATTAGGATCGTTGAAATTTCTCAGTAGTCTTATGATCTTCCTTTATTAGCTTCATGTCATGATTTATCTCCTTGTAGGCACTGCATGCATACATATACGGTTATGGTTGCTTTTAATTACATCACATAACATCAAGTTTATTGATAGAAAGTTTTTTCCTCGCGAAACCCTTTTGTTTTTACTTGGTGTTACGTGATTTAAAGCTTATTCGCAAAAAAATCCCTTTTGTCACGTCATCACTTTAAATCCTGCGTTAATTGGCGAGGAAATTTTTTCGTCTGAGATGGGTTGACATATTGATTGAAGTGAAGGAAATGTCTAAAAAGATATGCCTGTTGCTGAAGATTTGACCAAAATTGTTTATGATGAGAAGAATTTTAATGATCCTTCAAAAACAATTTCTCCTTCACAAATTAAGTCATAGTCAGTCATAGTCATGAGTAAGGTATAATTTAGATTACGAAATTGCAGAAAAAAATCGTGTTGGAATTTGTAAAGGATTTTGCAGAGTTTCAAACGCTTAAGATGACTTAAGTCTCATTTCGCTAATCTCTGTTTTTTCTATTATTCAGGTATGACGCATTA
>JAHZNI010001171.1:0-13670 GCA_027744415.1 Seira ritae
AAACCAGAGCCAGCAACTAGCCAAAAAATCTGCCACTATGACTAAACCGAAGAAAATGACTTGTAAAGCGAAAAGCCAAACCACAGACAAAGACCGCATAAAACCTACTACCGGAAAATTCCAGGATTCCTAATTGAAAAATAGTTCAGGAAACTGTGAGCCAAAATAATGTTGGAATTGCTTGTAATTCTTTCGCAGAAAAATGCGTTGTCGAGATTCGCAATTACAAAATGTTCTCGAGTCAAAACCCTTAGGATAAATATCCTGACTTCTGGATAAAATTATGTGAATGATAATGCTCCTCTTGTCCTTAATCTTAATCCTTTTTACGAGTGTCCTTTTCCTGATTAAGATTACGCATGAGTATGTATGTACATTGTCTACGAAGGGCACACGCAATAAAAGTCAACAGTCAACAAACATTTTCTTCTCAATTCTTTCTCCTCCCCCTCCTCCTCTCATACATTTCTACAGAACAATAAAAAAGTTAAAGTGGACGCAATCAAGAGAAAAACATCCATGTCTTCTTCAGACTGTCGCATTTTCTAAGGAAAAAAATAAGTTACTTAAAGTAGTCCACATGTCCCTCTCGTTCGGTTCGCACGGAGGAAAAAGCTGATCAAAAACAGATAATGGGCATCCCCGAATCTGATTCGAATATCAATAAAGTGCGATGGGGAAACGAGAGCCGCAATAAAAATTGCAAAAAAAGAAGTAGCAGCAGAGGACATATACTTCTTTCTTCATTTCCTTCTTCGATGCTTCATCAGAGAGAAAAGTCAAGTGAAAGTTTTTTTACTCGACAGAGAAATGAGGGTGATGATCTCGAAATGGGAATTAGATGATGAATAGAAAAATATATATTTTTTAGTATCTCCGCTCGGGAATATGGACTCGAGTTTTTTTCTCACATGTGATCAAGGCTAAGAAAAAAGAATATTATGTGTCCGCGATTGGAGTTTCCTGAGGAGACCTTATTCCCCTTTTGAACTACTACTACTACTGCTGGTCTCTCAAAAGTCAAAGTCGCTCAATGGAGCAAAGCGGATCTAATTCAGGAAGAATAAAAATAGAAGAAGAAAAAGTGTGAAAGCTGAATTAGAGACTGGAACTGGAAGAAGAAGAAGAAGGAAAAAAGTCCATCATTCCGGCATTTCGTTTCGTTACGTTCGAACAAGTGGAATTTGGGATTCGAGCCACGACTCATTGTCGCATTGCTCTCTGGCTCTGTGACAAGAATCACTAAAGAGACCTCAGAGACCCTCATTCACTTCTTCAGACCATCCACTACTACTATCCACGTTGTTGAAAAGATCTAAAGAAGATGTTGCTCTTTTCCTATCTCATCTCGTCGACAAACGAGTTTTTTCCTGGACTACGTATGTACTTTTAGTATATCCGCTCCTGGAGAAAGGAAGATGTCTCCTAGTCCGTCTCACACTTTATATTTTTCTCTCTTTTTTTGATTTCGAGTAACTCAGGGAATTTAGATTAGGACAATATGGACATCAATGAAGTTGAAAAAAAAAGAAGCGAAATGTATTTTACGCCTGTTGAAGAAAGTTGACATTTCCTCGCCTCTCTGTTTTGAGTTGAGAAATGTCAACTTTTTATTTTTCATGGGACTTCCGGACTTCTTTCAGCCTCGCCTTTTCTCGCAAGTGGCGAATTTTCCGATTGATTTTTAAATTGCAAAAAATGGCAAGTTGACAGGAGGCGAACAAAAAAGTTGTACCATGAGTTCATGCTATGGGCTTGAACTTACCTGACGTGATCAAGAAGAGGAGCACAGGGAGCAGCCTCATTTTCATCCCTTCATTTTACGATAACTCTCCGCTTCGCTGACAAAATAAATCCAAGTGAATTGGATAATTGCCATCATGGACTTACCTGACGTGATCAAGAAGAGGAGCACAGGGAGCAGCCTCATTTTCATCCCTTCATTTTACGATAACTCTCCGCTTCGCTGACAAAATAAATCCAAGTGGATTGGATAGGAGACCTCAAGTCAGAAGATCAATTAGGTCCTGGCAGTGCAGTGGTAGTGGTACTGGTGGTGGTGGCCGGTGTCTGGAGACTTTTCAATCGTGGAAGACATATTCCTAGGGAACCTGACAAAGTCACTTTTGAACTGGCAAGCTGACACAGGAGCTAACTCTTGGGATACTATTTAGGCACAGAAACAATCACTACTGTATTAAGTATGATGTCGAATGTCGATGAATGATTACTTTGGGGGCAATGTGAGACATTACGTTTTTAGACCCAGAATTCAGATAATAATGGAAAAACACGTTTTAATAAGTATTGCACATCAAAATAGTTAATTTTTATATTAATTTTATCTAATTTAAGCTAATTCACGTGCATGGTTATTGGTTATGTAAAAGTAAATCCAAAATGAAAACACGAGGTTTGAACTTGTTCTTCCCTTTTTATCTTATCGCAAATCCTCCTTACAAGTCAAACGGCTTTAATGACTGTTTCGCACTTTCTTCCGTAATAAATGTTACCCCATTACACTTGTCTGCATGTGATCCCGGTTCCTGATCCGTGTCTCCCCTTTCCTTGGTCTCGGTCTGGGCTAATCCATCTTTGAGGAAGAAGAAGGGTGAAAAAGCTTTCCACTTACTTTCACTTGAAATGTATCCTCGTGCTTAAGCTATTTAATGTAGACTTTTTCCACTTTTTCCATTTCCACCGTCTGGCTGTAGCCTGGCTGGAGTGAGTGCTCCAAAGAGAATGAGCATCGTCCCATCCGAAGTCATTTTTTCCATTCCATTCCAATTCCAACCCAGGCCAGGCCAGGCCAAAGCAGTATGTACCATGTTCCATCCATCCAGGGAGATTCCAGAACTGAAGAAAATGCAGTGGCATAGTGGCAAAGCTCCATGTTATGTAATGCAGGCGAGAGTGTGAGTGTGAGTTAAAGAAAGCGGAAAAATATTTTTTCTTCTTCTTAAAAATAAAAAAAGAATTCCCTCTCGTAAAGGAAAGTTTTGCAACATTCCTCCACTTTCTCTCCCCTCCAGAAGAAAGAAAGAACATCATATCATATCCATTACTTTCCTTCGCCGAAGTAGTAAATAATGTGAAATGAAATACGCATCAGCATAACCATTATTATCCGATTTTTTTCTTCGAGATGTCGTCATAATGTCAATAATGATATTTATGATGGCATAAGGTAGCAAGGCATGCCATGCCTTGCATTCCTGGTCCAAATTAGCCTCTGCAGAAAACATTATCCTCCCACCATTTACCCACCACCCGGAAAAAAATGTCATCTTGAATCTTGATCTCTTGGAAGTACCAGTTTCAATTTCACCACAGAAGTACCGGAGAAAAGCTGATTTTCCCTGGGTTCCCTGAGAGGTGATATGATATGATATCACATAAATAGGAAATGGTATCCTCAAACTTTATTTTTTACTAATGAAAATTTATCACTGAAGAATAAATGTATCCTCTTTCAGGTTTTTACAGAAAAGAGGAAAAAATTCATTCCGTTTTTAATGTTCTCATGACTCAAGAGATATGAAAATGAGATGCTCATAAAAAAGTAGACTATCAAAAATCTAAATTTCAAACCAAGTAAAAGCCAAAGCCAAGAGGGTTTATTTTGAACTTTAAAAGCGTAGAAAAGTAAAAAAATCCACAATCAACTTTTTTCTTGAAAGGAGAACTTTCATTTAAAATAAACAAACGAGATGGAGGAAAAATGTGCAAATGAAGATGAATTCATTCCTCTTTGATTTGTAAAGAGAAGAAAGTGGAGAGCTCAGGAAAGGGAAATGAGCTAAGATGTAGGAAGGAGAAAGTGAGAAAAATAATAAGGCATAGTCTCCTTTTAAATATGCAATGCATACAAGGTTATGTATAAAGCTTCTAGTTAATCCAATTTCATATAATTCCGTTCCGGCTGAACTGGAAAATCTAGAACAGGAACAAGACTGGGGACTGGAGATGGAACGAAAAAAAATGTCGGATGTCGGGTAGGAGGTGAAGGGTGAGAAAAGGTGGACTAAAGTTCCCGAAAGATAAATAAAAAAGGATAAATTCATGAAGGGATGACATGGAAGTTCATATTTTTAAAGTTTAAAGTGCGTTGTTATTGCAAATGTCAAGATCGGGATTTTTAAAGGAAATCAAGACGAGACAGGAAAAATATGTTGGTGTGGGTGGGTACAAGTATATTGAAGACGCAATCTGATTCAACTCTGAAAAGAAACTCCTCGAAGCACAGCTTTTTGAAATTTCTGTAGAGTGATGAATAATATGATTGATTATGTATGAGATTTAGTTTTTGCAGAAAACTGAGGAGTTTGATTCGATTGATGAAAGAAATAATTATTTAACATAGATGTCTCAATATGCCCCATGCGTGTTGTAATGTATGTATATTATTACGCAGCTCATGTCATAGTCATGACGACTGTCTGCACTTTATGATTATGGAAATACAAAACTGAGAACTCAGGAGAAAGTTAAGCTTCACTTTTAGACACAAATGTGACCCTATTGTAAAAAATGAGGCGTTTTCTTTCTACGCGTGTGATGTGACGCGACATATGTACGGCATCATCATTTGCATTGATCTTCTCATTTTGGGTTTTATGCTAAAGGTAATGATAATGTGGATGAAATGGGTGCAGCAATAAAAGACAATTCCAAATTGAAATAGGAAGTTGTAAGTCGTAGTCTTGGGGAAACCATCAAGGACGTGAAGTAATGCATTAGGCAAGCTAAATAAAAGGCCGTCTAATAATAATAATGTACTATTATAGTGTAGTTCAATGATCACATTTCTATTAGAGATTTTTCAATTCCTCTGTTTCCCTATTTGTTTGTATACCAAAGCAAAGTCATAATGTATTTCAATCTCAGGTTTGGTTTGAATCTCATGGGGGATTGAAATCTTTTTCCAGACTTTCATTCCCAAAAGATATGAATTGACATTGAGTATGGTGAACGAATTGGAATCCGATGGAAGAGAAACGCATTTAAGAAAGTCTTGATACATTGTAGACGTAGATAATACATAGATGCAGTTTAGATTCAACGAGTTTTTGAAAGAGCAAACCGAAACCAGTTCAAAAATAATAAATAAATATTTCTATAAAATGTAAAGCACAAAACAAGAAATAAAATTCTATAATTCTATGAAAAAGGAAATAATCAAGTTGTGCGAAGCACAAAACACAAAACTTTGTGATGCGATTATCTTTGCTGTTTTAATATGACTTAAAAACGACAATAATTAACTTAAACAGGTAAAATTTCGCAGTAGAAAAACAAACAAAATCTTGACTAATCTACATCAAAAACATAGTCATAGGAAAATATTTCAAATACGAAATACATATATACATTTATCATCAATCTTATCTAGCAGGCGCTCTTATCCCAACTTGATTACACAATATAGTGGAACTCTTCCTAATCCATAATCCACACCTAGCATTTTAAATTGTCTTTAAAGTGTAAGGAGTTCGTAATCATCCAGCTAAGAGACAAAACAAAAGAAGCATTTAAGGATTAGTTCATGAGCAATAATGCGTTTGCTGTAAATTTGTTTTTCAAATCCAGTAGTTGCGACACTTACCGTAGCATTATATTCCATAACATGTTTCCGGATCGCCGAAGCATTCACCCAAGTCACGAAGTCTTCCATCGTTCTGAAAAACATACGGCAAGTTATATTAAATATTAATTAAACTTGTTCGTTTTCTAGGATTCAAGTTACTTCTAACCTAATCATAGCTTACCTCGTAACAAGAAAGGCAGGATCCGTCACCCTCTCAACTCCAACTCTGACATGACCTTGCTCAATAAACTTAACAGCGTCCTTGATCGTTTGAGCCATATTGTTCCTCACCATGACCACGGGAAGTCGTCTTCTACAAAAGGAGGAGGCATTGATCTTGTCGCAGAGTTCCAGACTATCTCTCGCAGGAATGAGACCCATTGTGTATCTAATTAAAGCAAAATATACATCAAAATCAAATTCTAAAACATTCAGTTTAACAACCAAAACCGCAAAAAATGCGTACAGTCCGTCTGTACGGTACAGATAATTAAAATTTATAACTTTAGCTAAAGGTTTCTTACAATTTTTCTAAAAGTTGCGCTCCCGACTCCAATCTGAAGGGATTCTTCGGGTCTAAATCCTTAATACTTCTGGCTACCTCACGGATATTTCTGGATAATTTGTTGTACCTGCAAAAAACAAGCAAGTTGAGAGTTGTCAGCCGTAGAATCGAACATAACGTCAATTGACAAATTCAACATAGGTTGAAATATAAATCATTAGCTTCATGATCGATATTCATCAATCAAACAAATAATTAAATACTTACGCTGTGTAATCTTCCCTCTTCTGAATATGATACTTTCGCATAATCTTGACCTCATGAAGATTATTATCCGCTTCCCAGTTAATGAAGTCCACTTTCTTGAGCAGTTTCTGCTCATGATATTTAAGTTTCCTCATCTTTCCTATAATAAAAATTAAACTATACACACTGTAAATAAGCAACAGAACCCTCTTCCATCCGACAAAATCACCTATAATTAATTCAAAAAATTAATTTCTGTAACAGTAGAGTAATTAACACGTGCAGATGTTTATAGTACTTGAAATTCCATGCGACTTTTTTGTTCACATGAAAATACATGAGCATTTACTTCCCGCGGACTCCCAATTCGCCCCATGGATTCATTCTCAAATTTCCCCAGCTTCCCCAACACTTCTGCACCTTTTGGTCCATTCATATTCACGGAGCATTTTTTCCTTCTTCAGCACTCGCACTGCAGCTTCATCCGCAGGAGCANGCAGCTTCATCCGCAGGAGCACAGAGAAGCACTCGCACGCTCTCCTTCTTCGTCCGTCCGTCCTCTTAGTCCTGTCCTCATGCAATGCAATGTACTTTCTCTTGAACGTTGAAGAATTAGTACCACCAAAGCTACAACCTCTGTACTTTTTTTTTACTAAATATGTATCATTATGCCCATTCCCCATACTTGACACAGGACAAGAGGAAAACAAGAAGAGAAGAAGACACTCTATTGCATTATAGTTCAGCAGCAGCTTTGGCATTTTGGCTTTATGGCACTATTAGCACTTTGGCCAGCACCGTAACACCTTCTTTCAATAGGAATTATATGCAGTAAAGAAAGGAACTATGTATGCAGATGAAAGGAATGATTGGTTTCGGGTACCTGGGAATTATCATCCTCATCATCATAGTGGACTTGTAAGCTTTTCTTGGAAAGTTACTCATCAATAATAGAACTCTAACGAATGCGAATAAACTGATGGAATTTATGCAGCACGTTCTCCTGAGATGCCATCTGCCAAACCAAACTACCTCAGCTCGGATCAAATCTGCAAGAAGAGTCAATGCGGTTTACATGTCGCATAACTGGAAAAGCATGGATTCCTAATTCCCAGAAATTGCATCCGTTATGATTTAATGATGGGGGTTCTTCTGAGATGAATTATATTTGCAGATCATATTACGCGATAACATGACATAATGCAACTTGACTAATGGCATAATTCAGAATAATGCATAAATGCGCTACAATTGAGTTTTTTACAATTTTTATTCAAAAACCTCTCCTTACGATATTTTGTAAACGGCTTTACAATAATAATAGTTTCCATAATTACAATACAAATGACGCTCCTCAAAAAACGACGGCGCTTCCTTTCCTTACATTTCTTTGTTTCCATGCTCGAAAACATGCCCAAAAAATTCTATTCTTATTTAGTCAAGCCAGTATTTCATTATATAGAAGTAGAGAATTTTTTATAAATGCTTGGGCTGGACTCGACTTTTACAATAATGCGAGTAAAAAGGATCCTATAGACCTTGTTCTGGTATTTTTAAAAACTTGACAAAAAATAATCTATTCGTAATAATTGGAATATATAATGATACAAAAAAACTGATTGAGATACTATTTTCTAAAAGTAAAGAAACAAAATCTGCACGCATCTTCAACTGTTTCTGTTTAAAATTAATTTTATCAGAAAAAAAGTCATTACATTATCAATTCATAGAAGTCGATGGTGGATAGATACTGTATATTAATGATATTTTAATTTTAATTAGAGGAGGAAAGTTTGGTACGTTAAGACAAGGAGCCGGTCACCCGTCCCGGCTATCATCATCATAATTCAGAGGAAAATAATAAAGATCGCGAGTAAAGTAGTAGTAAACCTAAACAAAGAACTCTTCACCGGTCTCATGGGATTACAATCTTATGCGTCATCGTCCTCCTCCTCTTCATCGCCTTCGCCGTTGCCAACGCCGTCATCATCGTCTGGGTTGCCTTCATCGTCTTCTTCCTCCATCATGTCCTCCTCTTCTTCTACAACGACACCTTCTTCGCCCTCCTCACCTTCTTCCCTATAAAAATAAATTAACAATTTTAAACTTATTTTCAATTCAACATAATATTATTACTTTAAGTTAACCTAAGGCATTTATCAGTTTAACTTACAAAGCTTCCTCATCCCCATCTTCCATATCAGGAGTGAGATAATATTGAAGAGGATTAGGCCACAGATCATCCTTTATCACTTCCGCAATATCATCAGCCGCCGGGTCCTTATTGTCACAGAACCAAGAGAAGAAGGTCTTTTGCTCGAGCCCACGCTTCCTCCTCGCATCAATGATCTGAGGTTGCTTCTTTGACAAATCCATATTTTCCCTCCACTTAATAGTTGTACTGGTCGACTTGGGCTCGGTATTGGGGCGTCGCTGAGGGCTTGTCGTGTTGCTTCGTCCATTCCGTCTTGATGATCGTCCTCGTCTGAGCCAGCACCTGCGGCTTCATCCTCCACACGCTTGATTTTACGGGGACTAGGGCCTGATGAACTCATGATGACACTGCAAAAAATATTCAGTCACAAAAATAAATACCGGAAACTCTACTTTCTTTGCAATCATATCAATAAGTCCCAATGTCAGTCGTTATGATTGTACTTCACTTACATTTTAATTGATCAAAGAGGTAAAGAAAAAAATTAATTCTTCACAGTTAAAGTTAAATATTTAATTAAACTCGAGGAGAGAGAAAAAAATATTTAGAACTGTTCGAAGTTGAAGGAGGTAAAAAAGTGAAGATGTTCTTCGTCTCTGAAAAAAGCACGCACACTGAATTTTTGTGAAAAACGAAAGCCAACCATGCCAAGACTCATTTACTTTTCATTGTGCACAAAAAAGATATGTACCTGGCCTTACTTACCGCTTTAGAGTTTGTTGTGAACAGCACGAACGAACAACGACACGCGAAGGAAGAGAGACACCGACACCAAAAAAAAGAAGACAAGACAAATCCAAGCAGCACTAAGCACCCGGCACAAAAATGCTCTATGTCCTATGCTGAATACATACACACTTCCCTATTTAAAGAATACGACCTGGACTGGAAATGGAATTGGACCTTTTGTGACCTCTTGAAATTTCAAAGTTCGAAGTTTTAAATTCTGCTTGTAGTTTAATTGAAGTTGATGGGGTTTTTCAACGACAATTTTGAAATTCAAAATCGTGACAATTTACCCTGCATGCATTAAATGAATAGACGCTTGTGCTATGCTCCCTATGCTTTAGGGTTTTCGACATGGGATATACCTCTCTGCGTTGAGGCTGTAAGCGAGTGGGAAATTTGTGGGATGCGAAGCGACCAATGAGCACGCCAATAACATTGACGTCTTACGCATAGCGAGGAGCTGTGCTGTGCGAGTGTCGCATACTGTGCCGTGTGTTAGCTTCGGTGTTGAGAAATCAAATGGGACAGATAGCGGCGTAGAAAAAATGAATTGAGTTAGGAAGGGAGATGTTGTAGAGGTGACCTAAGAGCGTTTTTCAGTTAGGAAAAATACAGCGTGCTCGAAGCCTAAGGGTGAGCTGTAATTATTATAGCGTTGAAAAATAAATATTATTAATTATATTGCTCTAGAATTTTAAGGGTCTGTATAAAACAAAGTTTGTGAAGAATTCAGAGAGGCCAACCTTTAAGAGCTCTAAAATTGAGTCTCAGTCCCATCTCAAATCTCAATTCAATCAATTTATTATTATAGGATGAATGCCATTGATTGACTGTATCAAGCTGTGGTGATATATGCATGCATGCATGCAATGTGATTTTTTCTTGGCTTCTACGAGCATCAATTCGCAAAAATCTAAAATTTATTAAATTCGCAGTCTTGTTTCAACAATTTTGTCTGAAGATTGAAGGACTCTAAATTTTGGCTGAAGGAGCATCAATGCGCCGAACTGCTTGAAGAATTTTTGTTTAACATTGTGATAGCAATTACGATATTTAGTAAAATTTGCATACACATTCCCAAGATTAATCTTATGCTAGACCTTTGATTAATAGGTACTTATTTGGCTAGCCCTATTATAACGCAATAATATCATCCAATGAACTTCACACAGAAGTGTCTACACTCACTCAAAAATTGATTTATAAAGTAATGAAACAATTAAAAATTTCAGCATGCCCCAGTATTATTAAAATTTAGTGTTTAGCTCTGATTGCTCGCCTATTTTGTTTAGCAACAATTTGCCACTTGGAAATTGGATCTCGCGTACACAATTTTAATTTTACTAAAAATTTACGCATTTTTCTGCAAGTTCCACTGTGCTCAAAAAGAGCTCACCTCTATTCTTGTGCCGTAGCTTCAGTGCATTGTGTCTCACTTTTCCTGCGAAAGCACAGGCAGCACAATGCATTTCGATTCCTAGAGACCGTCAACGTCAGCTCAAGGTGTAATGCATTGCCTGTACGGCACGATTCTCATGCCACCTCCTCCTTTTTTTCTTTTTCACTCACACAAAAACACGCACAACAACGCATTTTCAGAGACCAAGAACAAAATGCAATACAGTAATACATTAAAGTGCAGTGGTGCCGTTCCTTCCCAAATGAAGATGTTATGCACTTCTTTCCTTTTGAACGGACCCTTTCATTTCAGCCTTTCAGCTTCTTCTTCGCCTTTGTTCATTCAACTGTTTCAATATTATGTACTTTGTTTGCTCGCTTGAATAGCTTGAAATGCATTTCCTGATTTCCTGTTTTTTCATGACCTTGGCCAGATTAATTTTACGATTAGGATCCAATTGGACTCAAATACGAATATTATGGAAACCAACTAAATACGCCTTCTTGAATATATTTTAGGCGTCCGCAGTCATGGCGACGTGACGACATCGAAGATGGGAACGAGCAGTTTGCAATCTATTTAGGTATAGGAACGTGACCTATGACATGACATTGTCGCAGCCAGGTGCTCTACTGTGAAACCTGCAAAAATATTTTAAAGTCAAATTAAATGTTGAGGACGATATAGATAACAGATTGTGTCGACAGCCTAGGATTGGATAGAACATTTTAAAGGTCAAGGTCGAGGACAAGGAATTATGACTTTATGATGCATACAGTTCAAAAATAAGTGTTTAAGTTGCAAATTAATAAGTACGATTGAGTGATGAAAAAATCCACGTTTGCGTTTAGGTCAATTTACAGAAATTCAAACAATCGGTTAGAAAAAACAGTTTTATTCACAATAATTGATGATGGATAAACGAAATGTAAAAAAATCATCATAAAACGATACCTATTCTTATTCTTCCGAACTGTAGTTAAAATGTGTGATTACATCAAATAATTATTGCACCTTTTACTTTTATTGCAAATACATAAAACAAATTATGTTTATGGTTAAAGGTTACATTCGTTACATCGTATAGCATAGAAAATAACAAAAAATATTATGCATTAAAATGATTAAAAGCAAAACTTGACTCGAAATAATTATATTCGACATTCGAAACGTATTTATGAGATAAGTAATAATAACCAATTTTAGTTAGTAGTTCTTAGACGGTTAATGTAAACTGGTTAGTTTGGCTAGAGTTGTGAATCCAAGTAGTTTAATTTGCGTTAAAAACGTTATACCAAATCACCTAACATGTAGTTTGGATTTAATTGAATTAAAATGAGCGTATTCAATATTCGCCCTAATTAATGAAAAACGAACAACTGTTTTTCCAACTAAACTACTTGTAACTAACTCTAAATACATTTTAAAATTGCGACACAGCTAGCTAAAAACCGAAATTCGTGTATTAATATTAATGTTCTTAGAAACTACAACGAGGCTACGAGGATGACGAAGTATTAAAATTGCTAAAGTCCGTCTTCAATTTAATAGAGCCACTGGCAGGCGTCCTCAGTTTGTCGTCCCCATTCTGTCCGTTCCCTGCCTTGAGGTCGGCAGCCCCAGCGGTCTTTGAATTCTTTATGACAGTCTCGAGTTTAATTCGCATTTCAGGACATTGGCCCATTAAAGCTCGGAATTCCTTCGAGAGAAAATAAAAAACAATTCCGTTAATTCAGCTAAACTAAAGCTAAATTAATTTATGATGATGAGGAGGTCATATTAATTATAGTTTATAGACTTACGTCACGATACTGAAGTCCAATCTTCATCAGTTTTTGCAGACTAACATCATGGAGTAGTTTTCTATGCGGGCTTATCCCAACAAGCATATGGGGTTCCACGAGGAAGTTGATTAGAACAGGTACAATCAACGTGAGCATTTGAATTCCTGTCAAAAATTTAAATACGACAATTTAGAACAACATTGTGGAATCCTTTTCGGAAAAGGGCATTTAAAGATTTAACCTGTTTCCAATGTGCCTAAAGAAGGCAAGAAAGCATTTTAGAAGGAAGGAGAAGAAATTTGATAAGCCGACATGATATGGCATAGGAAGAAAGAATTTTAGGAAACAATTGATTAATATTTGAAGACTTACGTTTCGATGAGGAATCCACCAACTGCACCAGAATCTGAATGGACCTTATACTCTCCAAAACAAACTCCAATTCTTGCTTGGTCCTCACACCTTTGGCCTCCTCTTCGTACAAAAACTGGAGTATCCTCGGAGCAAGGGCGTGAATAAACTGCGTGCTAACTGCCCTATCAGCCTTCTCAAAAACTTGGCAGATGAGCTGTATAGCCTTCAGCCTTACCACAACATCATCGTGATTCTGATAAGCCTGCTGGAACATATTAATGGAAGGGTAAAGGACCTGTGGAATCCTCACTGAGTTAGGTGGTCCATCCTTAATAAAAATGGCGATAGCACCAAGTAAACTACACTGCCTTTCTCTCGCATTCACGGTCCCGTTCGAGTCTCCCGCAGTCTTGGACATGTCGAGGACCTTTACTAAGGTGCTCAGAAGGTATTTCTCCCACTGGGGACTGACGCTTATAAGCCGATGTGCAACGAACTTTCTATAGAGCCTTAGAATAGCTTCGCATGCCTTCTCCCTCGCAACAGGTTCCTCTCCCAAAATGCAAGACGTCAGGTAGAGCACCGTAGGCTGTATTGCGATGGCAACAGAGTCACTGCAAATATCTGGGAGGAGCTCTAAACATTCCACGGCTTCCCCAAGAAGCTTATCGTTCTCTTCGATAGTGCCTGTAGGCTTCACTTGGAATCCAGTGACGTGGGAATTCAAAGCGGGAATTTTTTGCATGAGAAGGCAAAACACCACTTCCAACACGGACATAACCACGGATTTCCCCGAGGATCGTGGTGATTCTTCTTGGAGTTGTTGTGCGTTTGCATGGTCCTTTTCCTTA
>JAHZNI010001172.1:0-11231 GCA_027744415.1 Seira ritae
CTCAAGTTTCATAATCATAATCAAACATATATGAAGAAAGAAAGAAAAAAACTAGATACTCTGTTTTTCCTCCATATTTTTTACTCGTCTTACTTAAACTCAAGTATAGCTTTCCCGGCCTACGTCTCTCTGAGGGAATGTGAGTCCCTCCGAGAATGTAAAGGAGCGCTACTCTCTGAAAAGTTTTACAAACATCTACGAATCTCAACAGATTGTTTTTCCTGGCTGGAAAACATGGGAAACAACAGGTAGTGGTAACAGAGTAGAGTAGTACAAAAGCTCGAGAGGATTTCTCTTCTGGTATTTTAGATTTCTTTCAGAAAGGACATTTTTTATCGTCTTTTTATTCAGAAAGAAGTAAACATACCTACATTACTTTGCCTATTTTCTTTGAGATTTTGGACATTATCATTGTATAGTTTAACAAAAGAACAGAAGAAACTTTCTCTATTTCAGAAAGGCTTGAAGTTGAAATCATATTTCAAGATAAGAACCCTTTTTATAAGGAAGTTTTTTGTGATCATATTATTAAATTCATCTCTTGTCAGTCGATTGTCGTTTTGTCATGAAAATCCCTTTGTCCTTTTAGAGATACTTGATACTTTTATGTATGTCTTCTTATTACAGAATATTATGGAGTTGGATGAAAAATAACAAATTTTTAAATTGACATCTGTGACTTCTGTGCACTCTAAACTGTAATAAAAAAGGATGTGATGTATTCAGTAAATAAATGTTGTGCGTAGGTAGACCATTATTATTGGAAAACAAATAGGGAAGAGGTTGACTGTAGCAAGCTTTGAAAAAATCATAATTGTTCCATACGCCTTTACAGTACTCAGGAATTAAAAAAGGTTGGATTTTGGCGCTTTTTCTTTAGCTAAAAGTAGTCGGGCTGGCTTGAGCGTCTTAAAATCTGCGCATCGAAACTTCAGTCAATATATCTTCCTTGTTGACACGCTATTATCATTCAAACGGACGGACGGACATATTTCCCCCGACGACATTAGAATTCATTCTGATGGCAAAATCCGATACACAGAATGTCTAGCTTTGTATTTGCACTGCTCAATCATCGATCTTCATTTCATACAGCATAAGCGCCCCACTGATTTTCCTATTTCTTTTGAAGGTCTTATTTATTTTTTAGAGTATGATAACCGAAAAGATTTTGGCAGGTTCATTTGTATTTTTTATTGGACTGTTTTTGTATTTCACCGACAAGCAATCGCCATTGCTAACCTACCGATTTCATTTAAGCCGCAGAGGTATTGCTTGTCAAATCAGTCAAGCCCCCTGACATGCAATTACGCTCATGAACATGATCCTGTTCGGACGAGGAGAAAAGAATGCAATGACAATCTAATCACTTCACAATATATTTACAAGCAGTAGGTGTTAAGGCAAGGGCATACATGTATGACGGTATGCCTGTAAAAAATTCTTAAGAACCTTCCTTTCTCGATCCCCATCCCCACCTCCTTTATATGATGTTCACGCGTCATGCTCATTATACCGTAGAAATGAAGTTAACCTCAAATTAATTTTTTTCCTACATAGAGGTTGTATTTCTTCATTGTGTCGATGCTGGTGCGAAAGTGCCATTTTTTAGTAGACTACTTCTTTCTGAATGAGTTATGATGAAGTTGATGAGCCACCTTTTTCAACAAAATATTATCTCGGAAAAGTACGTACCTACATCCTAGATACGAAATGGAAAAAATAGGTGACTCCTTCACTTCACCTTTTCACTTTTTTATTATGCATCACGAGCTCATTAAAATTCACGTAAAGTTTTCATGCATTTAGACTGGATGTGGATGGAGGAGATGAAGATGGAACAGGTAGACATTTGCATGTTGCATGAACTAGGAATAAAATTTTTATTTAGAAAAATGTAAGTTTTTATGCATTGATAAATGATGAAACTCAAGTTTGAAGAGGGAAAACTCTGAACGTGAATTTTTTATTGTGCCTTTTTGTTCAATTTTTCCACATCTTCGCTAATTGCGCAAGATATGTATGTAATTAAATTAAATTGAAATTAAGTTGAAAGCCATTTTTTATCTGTATGTTTTTTTTCTAGGAGCGTCTCCTCCTCTCTGTCCTCCCACGCCATGTCGCCGTTGAAATGAAGGCCGACATCGCCGGCAACTACTCAAGGGATGGCATGTTTCACAAGATTTACATTCAGATTCACGAGAATGTCTCGATTCTCTTCGCGGACATTTGTGGATTCACTCGACTCTCTGATCAGTGCACTGCTGAGGAGCTGGTCCGTCTATTGAATGAGCTGTTTGCAAGGCAAGTTGAAGGATTCGAAAGCTGTTCTATAAGCTACGAAAAAATGTTATTAATTGAAGTAATGGAATCGATGTTTGCTTTTTTGGCAATGCAATGTTTTGAGAAAAATAACTTGTTCATATTTAGGAAGTCATCAAGATGATTGATTGATACAATGTTTTCTCTTCTCTTGAATGTTTGTACAGGTTTGATCGATTAGCCTTGGAGCATAACTGTTTGCGAATTAAATTATTGGGTAATGTAAACATAATAAAGACTTCTCAAATTACCGAGCAAATATATAAACATTGGCAGAGTGGAATAGAAAGATGATACATGGAATGCAAACATCATAATAATTTGAAAAATAAAAGAATTGAAAGATGAAACCGAAACTGGGATATTCAATATTATTTCAGGGGACTGCTACTACTGCGTCAGTGGACTCCCCGAAGCGAGAGTGGATCACGCGAAAAACTGCGTGGAAATGGGAATCGACATGATAGAAGCAATAAGGTAATATAGAGAAAACTAAAGAGAATCTTGTAATATTTTTTTTCTTGTGTGCCTATGTAGTTGAGTAATTAGCAAAATGGCTAATTAGCCACTTTTCCTTGTACGAAATTAAGGCTATTAAAGCATCTTCAATGTATGAAGCATTTTAATGGACAAACCACCTACATATAACCTAGTAGGAATGGCCATTTATGTAGTTTATATGAGCGATGGAGCAACGTCGAGAAAGCACGGAAAAAAGTCAGTTTTTATTCCTTGATGATTTCATATCATTTGATTGCTGGTGCGTGAAACGAATGTACTTTTTGCAGGGAAAAAATCTTTAGATGTTCAGTTTTCTAGTTCATGTTCTTTGACGTCAGACTGGACATGGACGGATGAATAGAAAATGGCTGGTGAAAGCCAAGCTAATTTATTATGTTTCATATTATATTTTTTTAGAATTCTGTTTTCCCTTCCAGTAAATATGCTCGATAGAAAATATATATGTAAAGAGTAAAGAGATGAAAAGGAAAGTTTAATTATTAATAATGACGTTTCCAACAATGAAATGAAATATGACCTGTGGCTTTCCTTGCTTGTTTTCAGCCTAGTCCGGGATATGACTCAAGTGGTGAGCGATAGAAATACTTATTCATGGAAAGCTCTTAATTATGTAGAAAAGCAGAGGCTTAATAGTCATATCAAAATGTTGATTCATTTTCTGTGATGAAAAGGACGTGAATATGAGAGTGGGGATACATTCAGGCAGGGTGCTTTGTGGTGTGCTGGGATTGACAAAGTGGCAATTTGATGTGTAAGGACGAATACAAAACATGAATAGGAGAAATCAATTGAGTAAAAACTTTCTCATGCAAATAGGACCTTTTTAAAAAATTATAGATGGTCGAATGACGTTATGCTGGCCAACAAAATGGAGAGTGGCGGTTTGCCAGGGTATGGATAAATATTACGAATTCCAAATCTGATATATTTCAGATGAGCTGTGTGTAGTTCATTTCATGTTTTTCTCTCTGTGTGTCCTGGGGCGACTCTAGACGGATCCATATTACAAGCGAGACTCTCTCCTTTCTCAAATCCGACTACGAAGTAGAGAAAGCAAATGGCATGGAGCGAGACTCCTTCCTTCGCGATCACAATATTGAGACTTGGTTTATCGTCAAACCGAAAAACGGCAACTCTCGGAACAAGCCAGCAGCGAAGAGGACTAACTCCGCAAAACCTAAGCCGACAAGTTATAACACAGTAGCTAAAGAATTGAGACTGATGGGCCATCACAAGTGAGCGTTCATTTGTTTTTTATCCTTTTCCTGTATCATGTACCTCTCAGATCATCATCTTTAAATGCTTATAAATACGCTAGATCGCTGGATACGATATAATATATTATTTATGCATCCTCTTCATCATGTTTTTTTTGTTTGGTTGTGTTGTGCATGACATTCTCCATTTCAGGCCACTTAACGTTCAATCGATGACGGATTCCGCAGTGACTCGTTCCCCATCCTCAGTGGCTCAATCAGGAGGAGGTGGCGGTGGAGGAGGTGACTCCAGCCTCCTTCATGATGACGTTGGTGCGACGAGCACCCAGCGCTTCTTGATTCCGAGCGACGAGACTCCACAAATCGCAAATGAAGTTAACGAATATCTGTCACGGGCAATCGATGCGCGGAACATTGAGCGACTCAAGAATGAAAATATTCATCCAATTACCTTAAAGTTTAGGGATAGGGAATTAGAGAAGAAGGTAGAATTACTCTCGCGAAAACATACATAGAATTGTTGCATCTTTCCCCAAAAAGTCATGCTTGTATATTTTAAAATGCAGTTTGCAGACAGTTTAACCACAGAAGACTCCATTTTCGCTTTGGTCTCATACGGACTCGTGATCTTCCTCGATATCATATTTACTTTTGTATGGGTGGCTGTGCACTATCTCAGTGGGAACCAAGAAGAGGAGAAGGATGCAACTTCCTACAGGGTATCTAGGCTGGGGCTATGTGCGACGGCATTCCTCTCCCATTTTATCCTCTGCATCGGATTAGTATTTCTGGATAAGGCTTACAAGGCCGAACGTAGTATTCAAGTGAGCAAGCAGGAGCATTAAAAGACGGCCTTTTCCCAGAAAAGCTCAAAATAATGACTACATGTTCATGTGTATTCTTTAAATGATAATCATGCTTTCTCATTTTGGCTTTAGGCGAGTTCAAATAATGGGGATACGAAGCCATTATATAAACGCTTACTCACCAATTATGTGACAGTTCAAGTGATTCATGTGATTGGTCTGATTTACATTTTTGCTACACAGCTCTACCTTGGCTTCTTTATGGTGCAGTCGGTAAGTCGTAAAAAGAGAAACAAAATATCCCGTTGCGTTCCATTTTAAATGTTTTATATTCCTCTAGTTGGATTGGAGTAGCAGTAAAAGTCTTTTTTTATTGTTTTCTTCATGTTACTATTATGGTTGGGCATTGGCCAAAAAAGAAAACTACTTCATTGTCTTTATATATTGTTTTATCTCAAGGAAATAAACCCGAAACCGGTTCAGTTTCGCAATGATAGCTTACTCTGTGCTAATAATACTACTACTCGTGGTAGCAGTGGCAGTGGTAGCGGCAGCAGCAGAGGGAGTAGTAATGACTTTATAGACTTCTCATCATCATCATGTCTTTACAACAATAGTTACCTTGTTCAATTGCTCATTTTACTACCTGACGTAAGTCTACAGAAAAAAATGCATTATTATTTATCGGAGGCAGAAACGAGAATGAGAACTTTTCATATTTTTAGCTTCTCTTCACACATATTACGCTTATCCTCACGTCCCAGCAACAAGTTCTTTTCACACCCCTGGCTAATAACTGCGGTATCAAGATCATTCTCAATGGACTCCTAATTATTGTCTTCTTGGTCCTATTCGATTTCGAGTTGATTGCCATCTCGGATGAGCTCCGAAGGCTGATATATTTCGGAGGCCAGTATAACTACTCATATGCCCATATAAACTATCCCTCGAAATGCAGACTTCCTCTGGATCTTCTCCTCTTCTATCTCACTTTGATCGTTCATTCCAGGCAAACGGAATGTGGGAAACGTCTCGACTATCTCTGGCAGATTCAGGCAACAGGTGAGATACATGGATGGGATGTGATGTGAGATTGGCAACAAGCTGGAAACTGGAGAGCTTAATTTTTTTTCCAGACGTCTCCTCTTGTCCTTTTTCTTGTCGCATGCAAAAAATATATGCAGAATCTCGACTCAACTTATATTTTACGTATATATATGGAATATGGAATGTTTGTTTGTGAATGACAATTTAATGCGTATTTCATGTTTCCCCAGAGGAGAAAGAGGAAATGGATCGTTTACAAGCACATAATCGGAAACTTCTGGCGAATATTTTACCTGCTCATGTTTGCGACTATTTTTTGAAACAAGCTGGAAGCCAGAGAGATGTACGTAAAAATGAATATTTAACTATATTTTCTCCTCTGCTTTATTTTTGCGAAAAAAGCAATCATCGCTCTCTATATATATTCCACATCTCTCTTTCTGCTTCGTTTTTTATTCATGTCTTGTCTCGTTTATATTTAATTCATCAAGTTTCTTTCGACAGAGAGAACGAGAGAGAAAAATTTGCATGCTATGCTTCTTTTTCACAAAAATATATGCAATATGTATATTATGTTTGAGTTATTTTTGTTTGTTTGTTGTGAACCATGGACCACTGAGCAGGAAATCTATGCAGAGTCCTGCGACAATGTCTGCGTAATGTTCGCATCCATCCCAAACTTTTGGGAGTTTTACATGGAGATGGGGCCAAACAAACAGGGAGTTGAGTGCTTGAGACTGCTGAATGAGATCATTGCAGACTTTGATGAAATTCTTGGCGAAGATGAGTTTCACTGGATTGAGAAGATCAAGACAACTGGTGCCACTTATATGGCTGCTTCAGGTACGTACGAAAGAGAAAGTTTTTAATATTTTTATTTTCATGAGAAGAAAGAATGGAGCAATGAATGACCACGAACGCAAGACGCAAATTGATGGACGTTATTAAATTCTTTCGATGAAATGAATTGGATGCATTTCTTAGAAATTTAAATGCAATATAAAGAGTTCTCTCGGGAAAAATAGAAATTTCTGAGTCTGGCATGATCCTGGTCAGTCCGGTTGAATGACTTTGATTATCCTATTTGCTTACTTACTACTTACCTACCTATTTTCTCAGGACTGACTCCATCCACCCGAGATGTCTCAAACTATGCCCATGCCATTGCTGTTGCGGATTACGCTCTGAGGATCAAATGTCAACTCCAAGGTGGATGATTGGGAGGAAGTAAAGGAGAGGATCTTCTCATGTTGCTGTGTGTTTTTGTCTCTTTGTGATGTGATGTAAATTGAGAATGATTGAAAATGTGCAGACATATTTGGGAGAAAGAGAGAATAATGGTAGTAAATATTTTGTAGTACATATTCCAGATAAAAGAATTTTAAGTATTTCTAGTCTTTGAAAACAATGAGAAAGAAAGTTTATGTATTCGGATGAAAGGGATAAGTAGGCTTGAATATATTTTGTTGCTGTTGTTTTCAAAAGTTTGCGGAGGAAAAAATTCTCGAAGGATTTTGAAATGCTGGTATATAGTATTTTATGCATAGTATTTGCAAACAAGACATTCCTGAGAACGTTAGCTTTTCGGTGCTTTCAGTTTTAGACCTGATACTCGCTCTCCTCGAGTCGATTGACTTTGATCAAGCTTTTACCTTAAATAATAGGGTGCTAAAATTACTAAAATATGTACATGTATGTCGGTCCAGAGAACCCCAACTTTCACTTGCGAAGCTTTGGGAAAATAAGATACTCAATAATTGTTTATATATGGTTTTGTGTTTTAGAGTAAGTAGTTTTAGGTAGGTAAAAGGTACTCTGGTTGGTGTATTTTATATTAATTATTTTGTTATGTATGAACAGCTTCAATGCTTCTTTATAAGCATTGTTTTAAAAGTACTTTATGTTGTTGACAAAATAATGAAGAAATTTTTTTATCAATGTATAACTTGTTGATTCTTTATGTCATTGTTAAGTTTGTATTATTTATGCCATTCTGAAGTATTATTCTTAGTAAAGAAAAGCCTTTTTAAATCAGCAAAAATCACATTTGTAGATTTCTAAGCAGTTATATAATTTAACCAAATATTAGAGCGAGCTATTAGCCGTCAGACTAGCTACTTGGTTTACGCATGCCACCCACTCTTGTCACATTAGAGGGATCAGGGATGTCTCATACTGCCCCACTTGGCATAAAATACAGGTTTTATATTAAATTTCCCATTTGAGTTCTTTTCAAGTTCCAGACTCCAGACTAGATACATGTATTTATTGGAAGGAAGGACAAAATGCAATACCGCAGACACACGACACGACAAAGCCAGGCAAACCTGTGCTGTTTGTTGTTGGAAACCCGAGAGCAAAGCTATTATGCATGCGGTAAGTAGTGAGTGGTGAAAGCTAAAGGAGCTCACCACTGCACTACCACTTCCCTGTTCCATGCATTTTTTTCTTCTCCATTGCCTGCCATCTTCACTATGTTTCCAATTCCAGTGTGTGTTTTTATCTGCCAGGCCATGGTAGATTACAAGATGAACAAAAATTCTGGAAGAGGAACATGAGTTGTTCCAAACTCTCATCACCACTACCTCATATGAAAACGATCGTGGTTTATTACAGATATTGGGCTTCATAGGTCATGTCATGTACATGAGTACATGTCTTGTAAACATAAACTTTGCAAAACAGGACACCCACAAACTTCTGCAGAACATATTTCATCAATCTTGCATACCTAATACTATGCGCATACATTATGCATACCATGTTTTATTTCATGCTAAACGTACTATGAAATTACTTTTCCATTACGATTTACAAAATCTCAGAAATGTACTTTTCTAATCCTGAGGTAAGCAGCGAAGCTTCAGTTTCTCCGTCTTCTTTAATAATTACGAAAGCTGCCCATTCATGAATTTATAATTTTTGATGGCGCTTGCAAGACTACTTTTTATTTCAAGTCATTCAGAAAAGGCTTTAGAAGACAAATACAAATTATATGCTCCAAAATATAATGATTATTTGGAATTTTGTAACAACGTTAATTTTTAAGAGACAATTTAGACAGGTTCCTACAATGTTTAGAGTTCAAGTCCCTAGCTCTCCATTTAGCACAGAGTAGTCGCTTGTTTCTCTGGAACATTTCCTGAGCAAATGAGAGACTGAGCCATTTCTTGTTGGACGCGGAGGGCCTTACGATAAGCCTCGTTGATGATGAGGGCAGTCTCTTGCTCACAGTACTGGATCTCGCATCTTTCATTATCGGGGAGGTTATCAATCTCAGACTTCATGTCCTGTTAAAAATATCTATTTTTTCAGAGCAGTCCTGTTCCTCCGAAACATAAATCATTTTTGGTACCTGTCTGAATGCGTCGATGACATCCTTGTACTGCTCCACCATTTCATGGTCGCTTCCAACACAGTCCATTTTCCCCTTGAGGGCGAGCAACTCCTTCTCCGCGCAACAGAGGCATTCTTGGGCGGTCTTCAGGAGGGGGTTGCAAGACGTGTATTTACAGGCCCTACCGGATTCGATGGTCTCCCTGAGACGGCAGAGGAGTTCCCAGGCACACATCTATCAAATAGAATTATCGGAATTTAAGTAAATAAAGACATTTCAAAACAATATCTCAAGTTGTTTTGTTCACTGACCCCTTTCTGAAGCGCGTCCTTGACCTTCTCACATCGCTTCTTGGCCAGTTCATACAAGCAACACCATGATTCCTCGTACATGGGCGTCTCCAGCTCATCATTGTCAATGATACAATAGCCCTGATTCAAGAAGTCTTTCATAATAGCGATGGCTTCACAGTAGGCCTTCATTGCTACTTCCGTGTGCTCAATGGCTTTGAGCTTGACCTCTTTGAGAACCTTCTCTAACTCCGCATTAGCCTTCATGATCAACTCCTCCTCACAGTCGGACTTCCGGAGACAGGGACTGTCCTCACATTTCTTGTCCACACATTTATCCTCACATTTGTCTTTGGCGCAGTGGGCAATGGTAAATCCACTTAAGAAACCGGGGCCATCGATGATTGAATTGAAGGCTACTCCACTCCCGATCCCGATTACAGCTCCGATGGCAGCCAGAACTTTAGACCACATCGAGGACCCTGCAGCTTCAGTGGAACTAGAATTACCACCTTTTTTGTGCTGATGGTAAAATCTTCTCGCGACGAGATTCAAGTCAGGCTTCCCACTGTTATGCTGCTGTTGAAAAGACGGTGGCATTTTCATGGAGGACATGGCACGAATATTTTCAAAGTTCCAGATTTGCTGCTGCTGAGGGCTTATGGTTTTCCAGGAGGAGGAGGCTAAAGTACGCCTCAAAGCGCTCGAGAATTATGCGTCCGCAAATCATCTTGAATCTTAATGATACACGGAAAGGAAAATGTTATGTAAGCGAGAGAATTAAGGGAAAGTAAGATGTCAAGATGTCTGGTCGTTGTTCTTACACGAGTGTCTGGAGAAATTTAGCCAAGGACGAAAAGCGATGGATGTAAACTATAAAATTCGATAATGCACAAGAAATTTCCTACAACTAATGTTTTAAATGGTCGCGATCATGACTGATAATGAGACATGAATCGGGGTAATCCCACCTTACAACTTTGGATTTTATTCGCTGACAAATTATTGCTAATTTAATTTCCTAATGTTCACTGCTTCGAATCAGCAGAAAAGGTGATTCATATGAATTTTAATTGCAAGGCAACCGTGTTTCTATAGAGCATGATCCCGTAATACAACGTCTGCGTCTCTTAGGAAAACGCGAGAGCAACTCTTGATTTTCTAAAAGTGTGGTGGGGAGGGTCTCTCGCGTAGGGTTCATGCAAAAAGTTTTAATTAAAATATGCATGGTGAAAATCTTCCAATGTACAAAATGTTAAAGATGCAGGGTTTCCAGCCTGATGCTAATCCATGAAGTCAAATATGTCGCGACCAATAATACATAATATTTTGAAATATGACGATCTCGTCTGGGATCATTGAGATGGGGTAACATGAGACGAAACATTTTTTCTTCTAACAAGTTTCGCGAAATGGGAATGGGAGAAATATTTATCTATCAACTTAAATACGAGGAATTCGCCGAATTTCATAAGATATTTGCAACAGCTCCTTTCATGATGATGGTGATCACGATGATTATTAAAATGACAAATCACGAACAACGAAGCACTTACCTACTTGACTGGCGGCTTTTCATTGGACGATTTCTATTCACATTAGCGTTTTCGAATGGGGTCTTAAATCGATGCGTACATATGAGAATAACAATCAATTGGAATCAAAAAGTTTTGGAGAGTGCTCGCGTAGG
>JAHZNI010001174.1:0-15263 GCA_027744415.1 Seira ritae
GCATTCAAAGTAGGAAATGATGTTTGAATAAAATCGATAAACTGAAACGACAGTGGTAGAGAAATTGAAAATGAGCTCTTGCGTACGTACCCAGGAATTATTTACTTTTCCGCTTCGATGAGGAAAATGAAAAGGAAGAGAGAGAGAGAGTAGAGTACTGATGTGATGATTACTTCAATTCCAGTTTGAAAGCTGAGAACTGAGCGGAGAAAACATCAAAGCATCATAATATCATGACGCCTTGCGAGTATCGCTGATTCCTATTGTTTGCAGAACCCAGTGCAAGAAAAATACTCAGTACCCCTCGTTTCGTTTTTCGAATCTACATATGTATGTAATAGTGATGAATAGGAGTCAATAAATATCCTTTCTCTCCAAATTTGGGTGCTTTTGCTCAGTGAATGGAGCAATGGGAGAGAAATCGATAAAACTCTTTGAATTGTATTGCATTTGCGAAATTCAGAATAGCGGACCAGAATTTTAATCGAATTCCACAGAGGAAACAAAAGGAGTGAAAAGGCACTACATGTAATGTAAGATGGAGCTTACATTATTCCAGTGAAAAAAAAACAATTCCCAAATGGGCTTTCGAACGAGGAACATTGCAAGGCTAATAATACAAATCACTATTAATAGTAATAACAATAGTTTGTAAAGTCGCGTACACGAATGTAATGGCAAGTGTAGTAGATATCTTTTGAATTATATTTTTTAGTTAACAAGAATGGCAAAGGGAATAGCTTTCCCAAACACTAAAATCGCTTCCCCCAGAGTGAAAATGGAAATTCATCTTAATATTATTTCATAGCCGTAGTCGCTACAAGAATGTAAAATAGCAGATAACGAAGGGAATGGGACTACAACTACAGTCAGACATAGCCTCTTTCCCATTTCCTTTGTCTCTTTTTGTAAGTATAACGCAAATTTAAGGTGATTCAGGGACTAGAGAAAATGGTGTCACGAGCAGAGGAAGAGTTCTTTCTAATTTTCCCCTTTCGCTGTTGTTCAACGTTTCCATTGTTATTGTTATATTGCCAAAAATATGCTTAACGGTTTTGCATGATCATCTCGCTGGTTATTACATTTGACATACGTGGGGTCTCATCACATCACATTCCCATACACCCAAAGCTTTGAATGGGCCATTAGTGTCCTCAGTTACTCTCTCTCTCTTTGAATGGAACGTGTGCATTTGCATTGCATATATATGTAGGTGCTTTAATATGTATTCTTCGAAATGCCTCTTTTTTGTACGAATGGAAAAAAAACTAGAGACAATACGAAAACAGTAAAGAAGATTTGCAAGTTTACAGAATGCTTAACATCCTTTTGCTCTTTTGCAATAATTTTAGGCATGGAAAGTTATATCGAACAACCTAAAGGAAAATTGAAGTTACAGATGAATTATCGTAACAAGAAAGGATGATGATTACCATGCACTGGTTCCTTTTTGCCCATCGAGAACACGCAACGCGCCTCAATATATTTCAAGCAGGGAAAATGAGATTGAAGTGAAAACTGTGAAAAATGGAAAATAATATATTATACTTTCCCAAGAAAATATCTTACTTTCTTCCATTCTCTTTTCTCTTGGAGAATGCCTTAGACAAGTTTATTATTGTTCATGAACAATGTGAAGAATAGATGTGGATCCAGGATGAAGACAGGAGAATAATATGGATTATGGATGGATGGGATCGAATCTAGTAAGTATTCATGAAAGATGCAACTGCTCATATCTGTGGCGAGAATATCAGCTTTTACAGACACTGCACTCCGTCTTAAACCATATACATATGTATTGTAGGTACGAAACGCAATACTATTACCAAGTCAGTGCCTCTTGCAGTCATCATCGTCACCACACTAAAGTCCTGTGAAACGTAAAAGATAGACATTTTATTTTCACAGTGGTGGACTATAGATTGGATGCATGGCGAGGGTGATGTGATGAAGGAATCAGAAACTGAACGAAAACCAGAAGAGAAAAGATTGGATATTGAGGTCACAAGCGACGAAAGACGGGATGATGACAACGCAGCAGAATTAGATATACATATTTCCGAGAGATAGGAAATATGTGAGACGTAAAATACACTTTCAAAATCTGGTTCATTTTTTCTGGAGAGGTTAAATTGGCTTCGCTTGCTGGTTCCGGGAAAGTGCAGATCTAACTGTAAAAAAAATCTCGGTAATATTGAAATAGCTTGTGTGCATATAAAAATCCTCGAATATTCGAACATTTTTTTCTGCTTTCAACAGAATTGCATATTGTCCATCCATCCCATCCCATCTCAAGGGATTCTCCCTGGCATGGCATATTTGCATGCTTGAGTATTTTACGCAAGAAGAAATAAAAATGTAATTTGAGGAAAAAATCCCTTTAAAGTTTTCTTATGGCGATGGCAAAGGCTTTACCCGAAAAATTGTATAGATTTAGGAAGACGAACGGAAAATACTATCAAGAAAAACTATGCTTTTCTTCTCGATGAAGTATCCAAACAAAAAAAAATTGGAACTTTCTCCAGCAAAGAAACTCCCAGCCAATGTATTTTTTTTTCCGAATCATTTCAACTTCTATCTACGAAAATACTGCCTTCTATGGCTTCTCAAGAAGTCCTAGGAAAATAAAGGCTTCTTAAATCAGGAAAGTCCAAAGACCTATGAAGATGTGTACCTAAATGTTACAGTATCGCTGATGTCAGATCTTTTGTTATCCATAAGTCGTTGCATTATCCTCAGTCGAATGAAGGAGCGTGTAATATCCTGAAAGGTCGACCGTTCCTAGAAGTACCTTTCTATTTAACGCTAGACCAGACCATAATAGTATGTAGGTAGTTTGGAACCACTTCTTCAAATAACTCAAGTTATAAGTAAGTGCATTTCTTGTCCAAAGTGTAATAGTGATTTGTAAGCTTGAGAGAGTTTCTAGCGGGGCGAAACTATTTCTCAAAGATGATACCATCGTAACAGGAATCATGCTTTAGAAAACTTGTGCTCCTCCATAGGAACACAGGCACTGGACAATTTTAAACCTCTGCATCGGCAACATTGCGCCTTGCGTCATCATAAGGGAAAGGGATCTCAGTTGTCTTGTTCATAACGTTGTCCAAAAAGAGCGTAGACAAATTGTGAAGTAAATCGAAAAATAATATTTATTTTATGCGAAGGGCCTGCAACCATTCTATTGGCCGATCAATAAGCTCCAAAGATGCCTACAGCAGCATTCCTTAATGTCATCATTCTCTTTTAGAACGAAAATCGATGAAGATGTAGCATTATAATAAAATGAAATATCAGCGTATGAATCAGATTGAAGATAAATGTAATTCAAGTTTATAATGCATCCATGCACAGGTACATTAAGTCACTGTGGGGATCTTCAAATAATTGATTCTCTCCTAAATCTGATTTATAAGAAAGCTGTTATCAGTTATTGTGTGTTATGTCTGGTTGATGTCCTGCGGACACATCAGGAGAAAGGTGGCCACCAACTGAGGCATACAACATTTTTCAGGGATATTTATTTACTTATTTTGATTAGCTGGAAGCTCTTTTCCGTTATCGATAAAATCGAATGTATGTAAAAGAAAGGACATTGAAGGATGCAATAGGTATTCAATTTCTTATTTACATGTGTGTAACTTGAAGCGTTAAGCAGAAATCATTGTAAGCAAACCTTGTTTTCACTTAAAAATACGAAATCATATAGAGATCTGAGGCGTTTGTCTATGACGTTGGAGGGGATAAAATTCTTGTTCCTGTTGAGGGTTATAATATGTCAAAAACAAACATAGCTCTGGAGAAAAAATAAAGTCGAAAAATACTGTCTATTTAATTCAATCAAAAAAGTTTCAAACCTTTGACTTTAGTTTAATCTATTATCTAATTCTATGGCCATTGTGAAGGGCAAGTGAATTACAGACTAGCCATTTACCTACCTCCAGCAGAGAGAAATTTCTTAACCGTAACTGAAATAGCATTTATCTCAATGAATTAGTTCGGACAGTTAAATTGTAATTCTGCAAAAAAAGCTTCTGCTTTCTTCTGCACCAATCCACCCACAATAAAAATAAGCTTGCTTTAGAAGGAGAGCCATTTCATCTATACAGGGAATGCGCGTACTTGGATTCCCAATTTAAATCGTCTTACGTTCATTTCTTCTTGCATAAAATTCTCAGAAATTGAATTGGAACAGTATTGGCAAAGGCAAAGGCGCTTATGTCGGTGGGATAAACAAACTTGAGAGGATGCACACACAGTGTACTATTTTCGTCTCCTACAATAAGTTTTTTTTCAGATTCTATTTTTCCAGAAATATAAGATGTAGATAAGGAGGAAGTTCTTAGCTCGCTCGCACACAGGAAAAAACTTTCTTTCAGCAAAAGAAGTTTTATAGATACGTAGGCAGTAAATACAGAATTCTATCTCATTCAGCCATCATTTTCCATGTTAAAAGATTTTTACGGCATTTTTATGTGAGTACTTTACCACTCCGAATTCAGAGAGGGTTATCAAAGTGAAGCACATTTTATTTGATGAAAGCCAACAACAAAAATAGATATGATATTATAGATACAGAAGATATTTTTTTGAGAAAGCTCCCTATGGAAACCTAACATAGAGAAAGTAAGAAGACAGTGGTACCAGTCGTGCTCGCCTCTTCTAGACACTTTCAGTGGCAGATTAGTAACACTAAAAGTGTTCGAAGGACGACACTCAAATACAAAAGGTTCAAATGTATATTGGAAGCTTGTTCCTTCGGATTTCTGCTTGCATAAGAAGCCATGTAAGTAAGTAAGTAAAAATACCAGTCATCACTGCGAAATATGTATTAGTATTACAATGCAAAAAAAGCATGCAAAACTTAACCAAGACAGTGGAGAAAACATGCATACATTTTTGCCCGAGAATAGGGACAATTGGCTGAAATTAGCTAAATTGGTTTTTGTCTATAAAAACTGCTGCTATCTTAAAGTTTCCGACTCCAACGCAGTTATTGTCATTATTTCTTTCTCTCCAGCAAACACGGGAAGTAATTAAAAATTGCTCTTTGCACTGCCTATTATTCCAAAGAATTAATCTAACATTTTGAAGTATTTCGTAGTACCTAAAAGCAGGAAGGGATTTATGAGAGCAGCAGGCTTCCGCTGTAAAATTGACGATGAGGACCAATAAAATTTTCAGGAATAAGTATGAGAGGTTTAATAGCAAATGAAATACTTTTTATAGCTTCCGCCTCCTCATGAAAAGCATGCCCGAGGTTGTGGAATAAATTCATCATGTTTCGACATCTAACTATATAAAGTTACCATGTACCCATTACCCATGCTTATGTACGTAATATTTATTATGATATTATTGTTAGGAAATTGTTGATGTGCAACAAATTAAATGTACGCTCTATTTCTGCAGCAATATTATAAAGCCTCAAGGCACAACAAAATAGCAAAAGGGATACATAATGTTATGATGGGATATGATATACACAATGGGAAGTTGGAAACTTTTTTATGAGGATACTTGTACTTGTAAGTAGTTTTCATTATGACATACCCTTAGGTGCAGCGTTTTGTTTAAAAAAAATGGGAAAACAATGGCCCGGAACCACACTGTTTGATACTGGCAATATATGTAAATACATAAATCATCGTGTGATTTGTCTTAAAGCAAAATATTTTTTCCATCATGATTCTATCGATGTAGCGATATATTTTTGTTTAGAAAAAGTAAACACAATTGTCATAGTGAAATATGGGGGAATTATGGAATCTGTTTTTGAAATGGATGGATTTTTGAGCATACGAAGTTTATTAACGGCTTCATTTCCTCACTTCTAGTTCTGACTGGATGCGTACGTAGCCACCTACGTTCTACGTAAACTTTGGAAATTGAAAAAGTTGGTTGAGCTGTGTCAGTGTTTCAAAATCAGGAATTACCACCACACCATTTCATTTTATAGAAAATGTTGACAAATATATTAAGCTTTTTCAGGAAGAGTTGGTACAACACAACGCCCACGGCAGTTCTTTCTTTGTTCCCACACTACTTACTGAACTCTTATTCTGAGAAAAAGGGCTTTCTCACCAGTAGTTTTTGATTTTATTAGTAGATATTTTTAGTCGGACAGAAGCACTTTCTATAAAATTCTTAATTTTTAAAAAATTGAGTAGAGTGAAAGAAAAAGATTATTTCCAATTCCATTATAATTTTATCAAAGCAAGAAGTCCTTTGCTCTTACCGTAACCATTAGGGAAACTGACTTTTTATATGCATTTAGAATGAAAGTTTATAAACACCAGAGACATGTTTTATTCATAAAAGTAGACAGCGCAAAGTGGCAATGGCAATGTACAAATACAGTCTACTTTACATGCCCTGCTCCCGAAAAACGTATTTCCGTCGGGGTTTTTCATGATTTCATTTATGTATGTCACTTTACGCAAGAAAAAAGTAGTAGTGGATGACGTGGAGAAATTTGCACTTCACTCGGTTTTCAAAAAAGGATTAAAGTATAGTCAACCAGAGACAATATGACACAACCAAGCTACCGAGTTTGAGTATTCTAGTACTACTGACTAACTTCGGACTTAGTAGCTGTGTTTGAATTCAAAACGAAAACAAACATCTGTAAGAATAAAAGATTATGTATAAAGTAGTTTAGACTTCCGTTTTATGTTTTATAGATAAACGAACTCAATTCGGTTAGTAAGATTAGTATTGGCAGACAGAGGAAGAGAGAAAGAATGCAGATACATAATTTGTATAAAAATAGACCACAAGGTTGCCTTCTGTATTATTACTATTACTATTGCCACTCCGTTTGTATTTTATTCTTAATTAGCCGGAACGATATGTGAGTCTCGATTCCAATCAGAATGAGGCCCTTGGGATATGGAACTAAAGGCCGCAGAATATTCATGTCTTTATTTATTTCGGTATTTTCTAAATTCACATTTAGATTTTTGCAATATATGACTTTCAGCACTGCAATAGCTTTTGAAGTAATTGATCATAATTCATATTATGCAGTAACATTGCATTTCAAAAATTACTAAAACTGACATGTGGATTGATGAATAAGTCAGCATTCAAATGGATTTGCAAAATAAACGTCATTCAGTCTCCCAAAATGCTGGTTGACTGCACCGCAATCGGCAGGGCTAGACCACACGAAAATGCAAATGTAATTGTGATAGCATCAAAGTATGAAAAACTACAACAGCACGAGTTTGTAAGGTTCAACTTGACAGGTTAAAAAATTTTTTTTTGTTTCAGGAAAGCCCTAATATGTTTTCATGTTTAATAACCATTGTAGCTAAAAGCAGTTTTGATAGGACAGGAATATTTCTAAAACTGTAGCCCATTTCTGCAAGCAAATATTTATATACTTTAAAGTATGTAGGGTATTCAGTATTCGCAATACTCAATTTTTAACACCCATGTGTGGGCTGGATATTGCGCCATAGTATATAAAAGTAGTGCAGTGTATAAAATATAAAACATGTTCCATAAATTATAGTCGAGGCACAAAGAACTAATAATCCAGTGAACTGTTTCAAGCGTCATTACTCTTTTCGCTAGAGAGATTTAATAGTGATGGACGGTATATGCTTTTTGCTTTTGCACCTTAAAAGATCTAGCGCACGTTTGTTCCTAAAATTCAGGAGAGAAAAAATATTATTAATAAAAAACGAGACTGGTTCTCTTCATTTCATAAAAACTTATGAGCGGGAGCAACATGCACAGGTCTGGTCTGCTTGTATACTATAGCTACAATTGAATTACATGCTTTAATTGTTTTTGTCTGATGCAATAATAAGTAACTACACTGCAAGCATAATTTCGCAGTCTGAGTGAGAGACCAGCAACTGCAACAAAAATTAACTCCATGGCTAGAGCAAAATCTAAAAAGTGTCTGCTCTCCCCGAAAAAAACAGAACATACACCAGCAGCCAGCAGCAAATACATATAAATGTAATACTACCAACTCATTAAATTCTTCACATGGATTGTCTTGATTAATTATCTTTCATATTGTTCATCGTCTTTCCAGATGAAAGGCTTAATTAATTTGTCAGATCGTGTAACCAGTAGTACAAGTACAGGTTAGTAAAAACGCTCAAACAAAATGCAATTTATCCATGTTCATCATTTCTTCGGACATCTGGACATCCGACTCCTCCAAAAAAATATTATCCAGAAGCAAAGGCAGACAAAACCTAGATAAAGAAAAAATGCCTCAAATGAGTTTTTGATGAGCAAGCTGCATGTGTATGCTACTGAAGGAAGTGTATAGTGTATCGGGATTCTAGGAAGTAGGAACGGAACTTTCCCTAGGCATTTGCTTCTAGACTCGAGACAGTCACTCCAGCAAGTAATAAAATTCCTCCTGTTATCCATCAGTTTGTTTTGCGTTGTCATTCTTATTTATTTGGAGAGTGAGTATATGTAGCAGTAATATTACCAAACTTCTTTTGCTTTCACCGGCCCAAAGGACATGACAGGATTAATGAAGCGTGAAGTAAATGTCCTCGCTTTTTTCTAGGTCAGCACACAATAATGCAGTTAGGGTCCTCCAGTCATAATAATGAGCTTAGAAGCGTCATCATCGAACAGAAACGAGTGAAAACGAAAAGAGAGGACTTCGTAATGGGTTTTGTTTTGTAATGCTTTTACTTGCAACATTAAATTCACATATAAAAATCAATTAAAGTTGACTACCTAAATAAGATGATACTCTTGCTAGATGACTTTCAACCTCAATTTTATATTTCAGACCAGCAAAAAACAAACCAAGTTTCCATTCTTCATTGAACAATATAGCTGTCGGGAACATATTAAATCATAATCTAGTATGTGTGCAAATTAATGTAAGGTTATGATAAAATCCCAACACGCTTACCACATTTTGCCAAAAGTCCATTCATACATATAAAAATGCACCTTTCACTACTCAATAATGAAGAGTAGCATGCAAGGAAAAACAGTTGGGTGCATTCATGCCTGAGAAACCTTTCATTTGAACTCATCGATCAATTAAGCCTTCTAGTCCATCAGGATTTTTTCTCCAGCCATTCATATCCATCTGTCACGGTGAAATTCAACTTTCTCTTTTTGTTTGCAGATGTGACCCAGGAGACTAGCTTTTGGTTAGAAACAAAAACGGTAAAAAATGCATTGGCACTACATATGTATTATGTGCTCTTTGATGTTTTCCTTACATTTATACATTAAGCTTATTTACTGACGTATTTTTTCTGCTAGATAAAATATACTGAATAGCGCTAACTAGAAATGTAAAATCTAGAAAATTTCTGTGGTCGAGTTAAAAGGGTTAGCACTTACAGCACCACGGCCACGGTTCGATGGCAATCGCCGATATCACCCTGTCAGATTAGGCAGTCTACACCACAGCTTATGTTGAAAATCAAATAAGCAAATAACATTAAAGCTTCGTCGACATGCATCCGTGTATACTTCACATTTTGCTCTTCAAACATAATTATTTGTACCTGGTTATAGTCTAACGGTATATGTAAGTATATACCTAATGAGGATCATGGGTTGAATCGCAATTTGCAAAATGTTCGACTAGACATGCAGCGTGACATCTGATGCCATTATATGAGTTTAATGCCCACTTGACTACCCCCTCTAACAGTCGAGGAAAGTGAGAAGAAGCCAGTCAACCAAAGAAAGCAATTTCCTTTGTTTACCTAGCCTTCTTTAAACATCAACAAAGAAATAAGGCAAGCAATATCCTATCGTATCGTATCCTCGTATCCTATCGAATTTCAAACAATGAATGCCAAAAGTGGACAGGATAAAGGTCCAGCTAACATACAGTGAATGCTAAGCAGAGATGATTTCAGAAGAGAAAGTGAAAAGGATTTTCTTTCAGTAATTTGATGATGATGGAAAAATGAAAAGCAAAACGAACGGATGAACTTAAAGAAAACGAGGATAGTGCGATACAGTGTTAGGGAATAGGGTATAAGGTGATGGCAGTAATTAAATTAAATGGAAGCTGAATTGTTTACCTAAGGATCATGTTACGCTTCCGTTTCAGATTGAATCAAAATGCCATACACCGTCATGCCATGCCTAGAAAAGGTAGAAAGAAATTCCGATAGTGACAGTTGGCGCAGCTGTTGTGAAAATGGGAAAGAAGCCGTAAAGCGCGTAGAGAATAATACAGTTATAGTTTCAGTCTCGCCGTATTCTTTTTTCCTTGTATAAACGTCACTCCCTGCCAAACGTGTCTTGAACAATCTTTCGCAGCTAAAATGATTATTGGGAAAGCAATAGAAAATGAAAATTCTCGCCGCTGCGAAAATCATACACATACCTACCCAGTCTTTAATAATGGTCGGATAAATGGGAAAATAGCAGCTGTGAAATATGTACATCATTCGAGTTCTTCTGTGAAGGAGAGAGCTTACTTCATTTTGAACTGTCGAACGAGGTGGGTAAATCCAGGTTATTGTTGTTTGTCCCTGTAGTTTATGGAACTTTGAGCACGGTGATTGTGATGGAAACTAAGGTTTGATGATGCTGATGCTATGCTGTGACGCTCTAGAAAGCAAAGGACCTTTGGAGAACAGAGAAGTAGGCATAGGAAGGCTTGCTTTCAGCATGAACTTGCCTTTTTGGAAGAAATTTTTGAATTTGAAAATTGGAGAATGGTTGCTGTTGCTGACAATTTTTATGCTTTTCGTTTCGGCATGGTCAACGAACCGAAGCAACTTGCCCGGAGGTCTTCAATAAGATCCTGCTTGAGTTGTCAAAAATGTGACTTGACAAGAAGCCTTTAGGGAAAACGGATCGAAATGTTACCATTCAGATTGTATTATTTTTGCGTTTATTTTTGAGAGTTTGCAAGTCAGCTTTTTTCTTGATCAGCATTGATGTATTATGAGTTTAAATGAATTATTATTTGGTAATTTTACAGGATATTTTGGTTTAGACCGAACTCTAAATTTTAAGTATTATACTGAGGGTTAATTGTTACATGACATCGAAAGACGAGAAAAATTCCGCTGTAAAAAAAAAATCTTAAGGGTCAGACAAGCACAATTTGCTTTCAAAAACACTAGTCTTTGTTTTCAGGCATGCTTACTCAGTGAACCGTTGTTTCAAATGACCCCTTGCAAGCACTTACTCGTGCAGTACAGTTTCCCTAATGCAGTGGCCTATCCATTCCGACACTTTTATTCCTGGCATAAACCTCCTTTTTCCAGTTTCCAGGAGAGAAGATGAACACATAAAAAATGTGAAAGGCTTCCATCTTCCATCAGCAGTTTACTCTCATTTCCTTTGGCGTACTAGCGTCAAGGGATAAATTAACCCAAAAAGTGACGCTTTCTTATCTGCCTACGCAAAACTTGGGGATAAAATTGTATATCATTATACAAATTCAAGAACATAGAGTTAGCTTTGAAAATAAACCAGCTCAAAGACCAAGCTATTAGCTGGAGAAGCTCTTTTCTTTCTTACTCAGGAACAATTTATCAACGCTTTGTCTGTTACCTTGACTTTAATAATTCCGCGAAAACATTTCAGGGGGAAATCAGTTACATGTACAGGATTGGGAAAACGTTATATGCGATTCGGATTCGGAATTTCGAAAGAAAATGTCCGTTGAAATACGACGCTTCCCAATAATGCCAAGTAAGTAAAAGTTATAAAAATCAATCGAAAAGATGCATTGAACTCTTCCAAAATTACTTCGTTTGCATAATGCGTTTCAAAGGAGATTCACTCCGAACAGCTAGCAGCACAGTTGGCGGTTATCTTATCACAACCACCTTCAAAGCGGTATTAGTGGGATGAAGATTGCAGGTGCGGTTCAATTTCATTACCTCGCCAAAATCTGGTAAAATGCCGNCAAAGGAGATTCACTCCGAACAGCTAGCAGCACAGTTGGCGGTTATCTTATCACAACCACCTTCAAAGCGGTATTAGTGGGATGAAGATTGCAGGTGCGGTTCAATTTCATTACCTCGCCAAAATCTGGTAAAATGCCGTTGGTCTGGTAGAACAAGATCAAGCTTAACTAAAAGGTATCGGAGGTGAACATCAGTTCAAAAGATATTTTTCGTAAAATGCTTTCCTTCCCGTCACTTTTCTCTTCAAGAAATCACAGATTTAATTTTGAAGAAAAGGTGTGAAGGAGAAAGTAAGACATAATACCTACGTTCGTATTTAATATAGCCTCGAGTACGAGTACTCACTTCTCAGAGGTCTTTGTCCTACTATTCCCACAGGGACTGCTGAATCCAAAAAAATGGGAGAGCATGAATGTTGACATGACATATGAGCGATGTTCCGTCTTCTCTGGTGAAGGAAACTGCTGGAATAAATAAATGAGAAATAAGAGAAATGATGGGGAAAGGGGATTTTTGGGGAAAGCTCTATCCAAAAAAAATAAGGAGGCGGAGTGAGTAATAATACTTATGAACATTTCCTTGATGTGGCATATAATGGGAGTGTGGATAGATTCTCTTGAATGTTTCCAATAAAAAGGGAAAAAGGAGATTCTGAGACAGAGAGTAAGAGCTCCTAGTTTCATTTTTAAATCGACCCTAAAGCACCTGCTTTGGTTAGACCACTCACGCAAAGAAAGGAAATCAACTTGAATATAATGTGTAAACTTTTCAGATCTCAATGTAAATAGGTGGCTATAATTATTAATTATCTAAATAATTATTGATGTGAAACATTTTTTGCTAAAACTATGTTTCAGAAGCTTATGTTTTTAAGTGATTATGCATCAACAATCAAGCATTCGTATTTAATAGTTTATTGACTTTTATAACTTGCGAAAGGTGCTTCTGGCAAACTTAATGGAATTTGTTTATTGAACTTCCATGCGTTGTTGTAGTTTTTAAGATGTTTTAAGATGTTTTAAGATGTAGCAGGAGATGAAATATGTTCTCTCTGAATGACACTAGGTTTAAGTGAGGTCGAGTAACGGAGAGTCAAAACTCAGAAGTCTAAATATATTTTCACTATTTGGTAAACAAGAAATGAATGAATGAAGAGAGATTCCATAAACATGTCAGCTCTTGAGAAGATTTTGTTTACGCAATGTTGTTCTTTAAGGAGAGTCAACGCTTTTTATGAACTAGGCCATTTTTATGGCACTAGGCTATTTTTCAAAGGCTCAACTACCTATTACGGTTAACAGATGCTCAACACTTTTAATGATGACGGTGAAATGAAGGTCGAAAAATCCCTACATATTTTATGCCGTTACTCTGCCACAGACAGAATCTAGTTGTATCCTTGGTATCATTTTAATTCTAAATCTGTTACAGTTATTGAGATACAGAAACTGCTCGAGCTCGGTCACGCTGTATCAGGGAAAGGAGCGAGAGCAAGACTAAAGCTCTAATGGTTTTATAGTTCATTTTTTTGAAGTTTCTACAAATGATCCAATTAACCCTGTCAAAATAAATGATATTGGGAAATGGAAAGCGTTTTTTAGGCTGAGGGAAATCACTACTAATAGATTTATGGTATGAAGGCTTAAAAGGCAGTTTTTTTTAGCCCTTCACTTCATTTTAATATGGGGTTTTCAAATCAATTCAAAAAGCGGGGGAAAGAAAAAAGCTCTGGCAAGGAAATTCCTTCACATAATGGTGCTACGTAGCATTCCAACCCAGCCCGAATTTTAAAGTCGCATTATCTCACGATACGGTACATGTGTTTACCAGATGATGCGGAGGGGTGTCTGTTGCGTATTTCTCCTAATTACCATTTGTCCACTGATTAGACTGACAACATAAATCAGCAAGTAATGAGCAAGGTCATGCTTATTTTTGTGAGTCATCTTCCTTTCCCTAAATTTTTAAAATGATGGTCTTGGCTTGGCTTGATTGGATTCCATCAGCGAAGAGTTTTCAAAAAGATTTTTTAAAGAACCTATCTACTCTGTTTTTACGATCTAAACCAAAATCAAACTAATGATAAAGTTTAACTGACACCAGACAGACAATGATAATAGACCCTGACATCCGCGTCCGTTGGAGAACTTTCATTTAGTGTGTTCTAGCAGTCACATTTAACAGTATACTTTCAAGTGTGCCACAAAGTAAGCATCACAGTCACGCGTAATCCCCAGATTTCAAAGAACACACAAGAATACAAGAAATCTGAACATGTAAAGTGTAATCTTTTCAGAGTGTACACCATGTAAAGATAACAAGGGTTCTAAACAAGCATAAAATCTAGATATTTTTTCCCTGTTCAGGAAAAACGAATTTTTTCTTAAAAGCTTTCTAAAATGGACATCATCATCACCGACCGACAGTAACCGTCCTACAAAGGAACCTTAAGACAAGCCCATCCAACAAGCCTTTTCCCTCTTTTTATCCATTCTGTGTACTACCTCCTCATATCTCATTAAATATTCAAGGGAAAGAAAAAAAACAATAGCACAGAGACTAACAACGCCATAAAGTCTTAAGAGCTGTACTTTCCCTTATTTGCTACTTTCATGAAAAAACAGTAGAAAGGTGGCTGTGGCTTGGAGCAAGTTTTCTCAAGGCCCGTTTTCCAACTATTTCCTCCTTCGACGGAATCGTACTTAGTTTTCCCTCTAATAAGTTCATTTAGACAAAATAACACACTAAAGACTTCAACTCAGGAAAAGCAACCACTACCACATTACATTTATTTTGCATAAGACTAACTAAGACCATCCTCTTCTACTTTATTATAAAAGGCATTGTGTAAAAAAATTCTTCACACTTCTCCACTTTCCTTTCATTCTCATTTTCTTTCCTAAAGGAGGAAATAGTCTTGACAAGGGATTGAATGAGTTTTCTCAACTCGAAAAAGCGATGACATGCTTGACATGTTCAGGTAACCTTGTAGAAAAAATACAACAGCTCCCATCTCTTCCTTCCTTATCAACCTAAAGAACTAAAGCGTAATATTAGTATTTACATGCTCAACTTTTCTGTTGAAGCCAAAGCCAACGTCAATGGAAAATAAATGATGATGACAAGTCAAAGACGATGGCTCCCTTCAGTATAATAATGTAGGTAGCTCTCAAACCTGTAGCAAATAAGAACTATTCAGATTCAGACACATGATTCCATTCAATTATGCCTTGATGTTTAAAAAAACTCAGTAAAAAAGTTTTCATTCTGAAAAAGATTTCTCCTCTCGTTACTTGTCTCCTGTAATCATTTCAGTTGACAATCTTTTTAATGTACAATGTGTGTGGGATCTTCCACTTTTTTCATTTCTTG
>JAHZNI010001175.1:0-21500 GCA_027744415.1 Seira ritae
TGCCTTTCTTCAAGGCAAAATTTTCTAGGAATTCAGCCCAAGTATCGGAGGATAGTAATTCGCATTCTTTCCTTCACCAAAACATCCGCGTGAAAGTATATTCTTATGCAATGTCAAAAATGTTCAAAAATTAATAAACTTTATAATTTTGTTATGCCAAAGGCAAAACTCGTGCGAATGAGTATCCATCCTATACATTATAATCATTTCTACCTTTCAATCATTGTCATTTTAGAAATGGTTTTGATTCCGTCCTCCAACAGGAGGGTAGTAAAGATATACACTTCTATTGTACCTACTCATGAATGGCTTTTTCTGCGACATGACTGTCGCTTCTTTTTTATTTCAGTACAATTTTCTACTCGAGAGTATAATATAAAAAAATTGAAATAAATACATGGACATAAGTGACTCAAAAACTAGTCATAATTCCGCATACATGATCATAATACACTTACATTACATCAGGAATATGGCAATATGCACTTATTGTTTGGGGAGAAAATTGTTCGAACATGCTGCTTTTACCTGTGTTTTCAGTTTATTACATGGTATCACGTCATGTTGCGTGATACACAAACCAGTAGTGTCCCCTCCATATTTTTTCCTTCCTTCTCACTCGCCACAGCATTTATCTCCCTCTATCTCTCTTATCCCCCTACATATTATATACAGTACATATTTATTACGTTTCATTATTATAATTTCGGCTATATGCACATTATAATATAATGTGATGTGCCGTGTGACACGACGCCCCTTCAATAATCATCAGCGTCCTCCTTCATCCACATAGACATAGAGTCGTGTTTGACATGTCAATAGGATAATTCGCATCCGTGTTGCTAGTTGCTGCAGTTGTTCTGCATGGCTGTTCCATTTTGAATCGAAAAAAAATTATGCTTGCCTGCTTGTGTTTTTCGTTACACACTCCTTTTTTGCTACTCTTTAGGTATCTTCTCTCCTTTTTTATTTCACTTGCGATAATTACATTTGATGCTTTTCTGCTGACCATATACTTTTATTGCGGGATTGGCGGTTCAGAGGGTTCGGGTTCAGATATTGTTAATGGTAGCTTATTGTTTTTCCAAACCGGTGGTCTTGTGCTCACTACTTTGACGAACCGACGTAAAGAGTGTCGAGCATTTTTTATATTAATATTGCATAAAATAGTGCTTACACTTCACAATTTAATACAAAGTAGCCACTGGTCGGCGGTATATTACAAAAAGAAAGATTGGATAAATGAAATTTTCTCCCATCTTCATTTGTTCTTTTTATCTTAAGATTAGGGAAATGGGTGGATATGCTTGTGCTTTTAACTGTAGTTCTTTTTTACCAACAACATCAACTCTCATGTTTCACTTCCTCCTCTTGTTTTGTTCTCCTCGTGTTTGTCATATTTTTTGTGTAAGTACAGTTAAGTAAGTACATACATGCATTATTTGATATGTCTATCTCTCTCTGGCTTTGCTCAAGATAACGACAGTTTACATAAGATCCATTCATTTTTTCCTCTTTGTTTGTCTCTGCGATGTCACAAAAAGGGCTTTTACAATTTTCCCTGTGTTTTATGCAGCCATTTAACTCCCTGTCGAGGATAAAAGTAAAACGCCTACCTACGTCCTCAGAGAATGATCATCATCATGATTGCGTCTCCTAATATAAAACTAATAGATAGATAAGAAGGCGGCAATTCTGAGTGGTTTTTATTGGTAAACTGATATTTATCGTAGTTACTTTAGCTAGGCACTCCAATCCAATCCAGCAACTCTCTATGGCGTTTTAAGCCTTTTAGCAGAAGAGCACAACTTGTAGAGCTGCTCTCTAACAAGCCGAACAGCATTATCTCCCGGAAAATAAACATGACGAATGTCAAAGAAAACAGGGGAAATGAAATAGTTTTTTTAATAAAATGTCATATACAATATCATATTAGTGCTGTAGAAGGTAAATGCAGGTGTGAGCACAATATTATTATCAAAGTAGAAAAGCAATTAGACATACGAACGGGTAGAGAAATGATGATGTTGGTTGTAATAATTATTTTTTCTTGGTTGCTGCTGGCGGTGGCACCGGTGTTTGCGGTGAAACTTTTCTAGGGACTCCTGAGCGGAGAAATATGTACATCTTCGCAAGATGATTTCTGAGCTTCACGCTGACACAGTGAGTATGTGCCTGCCTACCACTTTTAGTCTCTTACTGTTCAGTTATATAGTTTAAGTGAATAAAGCAATATCTCACGGTGGCGCGCGTGGTATATATCATTCTCTATGAATTATGTTTTATTACATAAAAATTGTAGATAGAGCTTAATGCACCAGCGAACGAACGCCTTGACTCCAAAAAAAAAACGATAAAATAATATGCTCACTAGAAGTTTTTTTTCTCTCTCCTGCGTTGTTCACTACTACCAACACCAACACCATTTTCTTTCTTTTGCTTGGTTGAGTGAAACTCTAGGAAAAAAAGTTTTCAGAGTGAGGTTTTCCAAGCAAAGTTCATGGAAGTACATATGTATTTAATCTGCCTATGTTGGAGGTTTGGTTGTGCTCATGGTTCTTCGTGAATATATCTACCTACGTTCGTTCGTCGTGTCTACTTCTATCAGAGACTCTCATGTCTGATGTGACTCTTTCTCTTTTCCCCAGAATCTTGTTCTTTCTCCATTTTCAATGAGCTCTCAGGGCTGGCTGGCTGGTGTGCGAGTGCCACCACCACTACTGCCACTGGTTCTTCGTGTGACCGCAGTATTAGCAAGTTTAGTACGGCTGCTAATGTCAAGCCAGAAGGAGAGGAGATGGAATAAGATAAAAAGAAGCAGATGGTTTTTTATCATTCTAGCCAGTTTTGACCGAAAATAAATGCGGGCGTTATCAGCTTACTTTTCATTTTATGTTGATGTTGATGATGCTGCTACAGGCTTTCCGAGCTTTTGCTTTAATATATCGTGAGAGGAGCTCGTAATATATTTGCTCTGCACTTTTCCTACGGATGCAATCGCTGGGAAGAAGCTACTGCTGTTTCTTAATGCTCTTTCTCTCATTGCTTCTCCGTGATTATCATTATTATTATCATTACTATTTCATATGTCTAGTTGGTAGCAATGTTCAAGTACCGATTGGGAGTGCACACACACACACAACATTTGAATAGTTTCATTCTATTCCTGACTCTCTGCTTACATAAGTATAACTTCTAACGTAATTCATGCCCTAATATTTCTTTCATAGTCTCTATGTTATTTGATGGCAAATATGTAATTTTATATTGGCTGGATTCAAAATGTATGCTTTTGGGATGTATTTTTCTAATACTTAATGTTTTACTTCGCCTTATCATAAGTCTAATGAGTTTTTTCCAGGCTTACGTAAAAAAGCCGCATCAAAATGTTCGTCGTGATATAATCACTTTTATAATCATTACAGGTTGGAGCTTATGGCTGGGAGGGAGCAATTTTTTATATGACGGGAGAAAAAAAATAACGAAGAAAAATTAAAGAAGAAAAAAGCAGCTTCTTGGAGAGAGCAGTATGAAATATTAGGTGAACTTTTTTTATTCCATGAAGATGAAGAAAGAGTAAGAAAGAGCAGAAGTAAAACCGAGTGAAATACATCATCATCATCAACATCATGTGAGTGAATCCAGGAGAACTGTCGTCTGGAATGGGCGTGTTGCTTCACTTATGTTCCTTGCTGCTGATGTTGAACTAGTATAAGCGATGTGCTGGTGCCGCTATTTCAACCTTAAGGCGACATTCATCCAGAACTACCCTTTCCTCCGGATCTGAATTTTTGTTGGAAATTAAATGCCGAAATAAAAAAATGGGATAGGTGAAGAAACTGAAACTAGAATTTGAAGGGAGGAATCAAAGGTGTTTTCCTGATCACTCCCAGCAAGTCGAGAGAGCATCCACCAAATTTGAAATTCAGCAAGGGAAGAACAATTCCTTGTGGAATACATGGGAAGGGCAGGATTATTCAGATTCTTGCGGGGAGAGAGGGAGAGAAAAGTAGCAGGAGCCTGGATAAAGTGGTGACATCCACAGGTATTACTACGTGCCACAAAACTCATTTTTGAGGAATTACTCGTGAAACTTTTGTACTCCTGTCTCGGCAAACAGAGAGTCGCTCTCGACTAAGTCAACTTTCTCTCGTCCTCTTAATGCTCTCAATGAGAATCCAATTTTAACCCAGTCGCCGTTGCTGCTGAGAGACCGCAATGGGAAGAAGAGATGGTGGGTCTTGCGTGCAAAGTCATGGAAGGAATATTTCAGAGAGGAACGTGTGTAGGCACATCTACATTTCTACAACTGCCAAGAATGAAGCGGATTTTTTCATCGAGTCTAACCAGACCTCAACATAAAATTGCTAGAAGAAAAAGGAATTTCAGTAAACATAAACGATGAGCCTCGTATTTTCTCTTCTTATGGAAACTGGTAATGTCCTGAGGCAGTGGAGGAAAAAAGATGCAAGAACCAGATAGTATGAAGAAGATACAATTGTAGTAAGTAGTATAGTAGTGGTGATATGGGGGGAAACCAAACCCAAATGTTGGAAAAGCTACGGTAACAAACAGGAAAGGTTTGTAACTTCGGCATGAAAAATTCCAAGTTGGGAAGATGCAGTGCTAACCATTTGAAACCGTTTCAACTAACATTAAATTGATTTAGCTGAGGCAAAGGTAGAAATAAAACCACCGTGTTGACGACGACGACAGAATACTACTACAGCTGCACAATCTAATTCTTACACTGCTCGTCGTTTTTCCTCCCTCTCTCCATAAGACAGCAACATCTATTCATGAAGCATCCAAAAGGCAACAAACCAGCAAACGTCAGATGCAAGAAATTTTTGTTTAAATGACGACAAAAATTCACCACCAGTACCACCGCCATCACTAACCACCACCGCATCCCCATCAGCCTTTATTTAGAAGAAGGAAAATGAAAAGAGCTCTGATCTGGCGCCTGATACTTGCTTTAACCTAAGAAACTTAAGTGGGAGGTGAGCAAAGTTTCAGGTGTGTGGATCGAGCTCTGAAACCAACAGATCGAGATGAGATTTTTTTCTCCTCTCTACATATTTTTTTTCATCCATACAAATGGGAAGAAGACGAAGACGAGAAACGCCACAGAGAAAACCACAAAAGCAATCCAAGCATAGTGGTCACTGCACTGTCTTTTCTTTCTTCATCATCATCATCATTCATTATCATCAAGAAATTGAGAAAAAAACTTTGTTCGGTATGTCCTTTTCAATCATTCTATCCAACTTTGTATAGGCATAAATTCCCTCTGAACTTATACAGGAATGGATGGATGGATGGCTTGGCAAATGCTAAAACATACATGACATCCGTTAAAAAGGACGTGTAGATTCTCATTAAAGCTGTTCTGACTAGTTGTCTATGTCGTAATTGGTTTTTGCGTGGGTATGTTACGAAAATGACTTATTCCATTTTACGAGAAATAATGATGGCGGTGATAATAACCTTTCTGCTAACCAACCACCCTCCTCCTCCTCTATTGTTGCCTACTTTATCAATCGTGAGCCACCAAAAATCAATGAATACCTACAAACAAGGTAAGCAGATTGGAATAGCGATGCGCACTAATTACTTTTGTGCTTCTTCTTCTTCGTCGTAGGGAATGCTACATCCTCTCCGTGTTCCTCGTCAATTCTGCGATCATGAAAAATATCCCTTTTCAGAGGTTTCGTAAGCATGTTATGTATATAGGCACTTCTCTGCCTTATGATTCGGGTTTAGTTTAGCTCTGGGTTTCCTCGAATGTCTCTACATCCTTCGAGATTGATCCATTTATGGTATTTTCAAAGACATTATTATAGTAACGGCAGTTGAAATTGAAGTGAAAATAAAGCACGGGTAATTCCTGAAGCTGAAATGTAGTTTCCCTGCTACGTCAACAGGACTAGTGCCACCACCACTGCCTCCATCCTTTTTCATGTTGTATTATTGTATTTCGCATGAATTTCATTCTTATCAACTTCCGCTAACCGATATCTCTTTCTGGTAATATTTTTATTGGGTGGGGTTCTTACAAAAAAAGATGCGTGGAAAGGGAAGCGAATAAGTGGGAACTGGCGAAGAGATAGAGAGAAAAAAGCTATGAATTGAAATGGAACACGTACATAGAAAACCGAATTGAAGAAAATGTGATACAATAATGCATACATGAGGATTCTTCAATCCCACATTTATTCTCTCATAAAAATAATAAGACTACCATTCTGCCAGGAGCAGCATCACCTTTCAAGGAGTAAAGATGAAGAAAACCGAAGATAATGTGCATACCTCTCCTTCTTAACATCCTATTTATGGATATCCTTGTCGAGAAGTCTGGTTTTTCAGTCTGAAGGAAAAACATCGCGTAATTGTAGTTTCAGCAAGGTTTGTGCCCAAAAATAGCGTCTACACGATTCCTCGCATCACAGCGTACTATTATTATTTTCCGAGTTAAATGCAATGAAAAGATTCTTCAGGCTACTGCTAAAAGGTAAGAAAAGGAACATTAAAAGGAATTATGAGATTGCTCTCTCTCTCTTTCCATCTTTTTCAGTATCCAGTTCCAGCTGCTCTCATATTATGAAACCAAACCAACGAGAAAACGAAGGAACGAATAAACCAAAAAAACGAACCAAACACAAGGCAGACAGACAGAAAGACCTCAACTCTTCACTCCCAAAGTGAAAATGAGTGAGTGAATGGCGCGGAGCTAAAAAGGGCATAAATCTGACTTTACGAATAGTTTCTCCGGATTTTTTGAGACGTTTGTGAAACAAGTCGAAAACCTGATAGCGTTCTCTCTCAGGATTTAAAAAAGAACCATAATAACACCTACGAAGTATTATGCATTATTGTAAACAAGATCCACCTTTATTACGTAAGTAAAAAAAGGAGTGAGTGAGACGAGAAAGAGAGAGAAAGACATTTTGTTTTATTCTTTGCAAAGCTTTATACAACTTTCAGCTCCTTCCCACAAAAACCATTCAACTCCACTAAAATAATCTCGTTTTATAGAATATGACGTAGTTTCAAATCTACTAAGTATTTTACTACAGTATAGTAAAAGGGACATTGTCTTGAGAGCATTGATGCTTTTGCTGTTCCTTTTACTCACTCTCTCTCTGGATTCTGGATGGCTTAAATATGTATATTATGGCATCGCCGAAGGTAATGAAAATTCATTGTGGAATGACACATTAAGCGAGGATGTAGTCATCGTCGTAGTTTTGCCGTAAAACACGAGGGTAAACCGAAGGAGAGAAAGAGGAGATTGAGATTTTGAGGCATTTCCAAGCGGATATTCATTCGTCTCTCTGGTGTAATTATGAATATTTCCATGTTTTTAACGCGACTCACAAAAAAGTTAGATCGTGAGTGAGGTCTTTCTCTCTCTTTCTGACTTTGACTGCCGCCTAAGCAAAAGCGTTTAAGTTTCACCGAAAGGAATAAAATAATATGCATGTACCATACATATATTCGAACATGGGAAGGGGAGGGGATGGATCTCAAAAAGCGAAATTAAAATTGTATTGATAATGATGATGATGACGGAGTTAAAGCTAGATAGAGGTTGTATACAAGCTTACTTTACAACACAGTAAGTAAACAAAACACACCTACATCAATATTCACCAGGATGTAATAAGCTGGAACAAACCAGCTGTCATGAATTCAATCAGTGAGGGATGATGATGATGACGACGGTGGTGATGATGTGAAATGCCGTCATCATCACATCGTGTGCGCTTTTGTTTCAAAATAAAAAAGTCTTTAGCGTGATGTTTCCTGTTTTTAACAAGTGCCTAACATGCTACCATCAACTTTACATTCAAAATGCATCCTGCTTTTTACGAAAAAAAGAGTAACTACATGGGCGGTGGTGATGTATTTACGACAAAAATGGGTGATCTGACGAAAAGAGAAGAGTGTGGCGGAGGATGATGATGATGACGATGATGCCAGGAGCATGATGATAGTGCGCAGTCGGACACATACCAAGCTCGATAATTGTAATTTTTTTCGTTGGAATGTGAAATCATATTACCTACATGATATTTTCACTGAAAATTCTAAGGATTAGCTTGAATTAGATAGGAATGGAAAAGTGTACGAGACTTTTTTCTTTTTTTCTGTAAAACTACTATGTAGTAAACATTGACATAAATGGATTTAACTTACAAAATTGAATTAGGGAGTAGTAAATCTCATTAATCAGTTAACTTCGTCTTCACTTAAGATCCACCCAGGGTAATCGTTCATTCGTTGAGTATGAGTACAGTAGCATGTACATGCGAGAGTGGGATGAAAACAAATTCTCCGAAATTATCATTTAAGGCAAAAACACAGATTTATCGTAGAATGTTAGCTTGATATTCAAAAAAGCGAAAAAAAATTCATTCTATTACTTCATCCAAACCTAAAGCTTACTTACGGCATTAGTCTCTATTACTATTACGGAGGAACGGAAGGTAAAAGAATGCAAATCTTCCTGTGGCTTTAATGACTCCCGCGGTGCAATAATTAAAAAATTTACTACCATCATAATACCACCGAGTATAAACTTTTTGCAGATGTTTTCTCCACAAAGACCAAGTTTTATCCCTCATTTTCATACTCCAAATACCCAATCTGCTGGATGCCAACAAACCATCATAAGGTAATTTGAAATTCCCAAGAAAGTCCTGCATGTGATAATTTTGTGAGTGTTTCGATAATTTACGATTTACATGGAATTAGTCAGAAATTTTTCTGATACCTACATATTTTGAAACTGAGATTTGCGTGCTTTGGGAGTCATCATCAATAAAACTGCAAATTTGAAATGAGAATGTAATGAAAATCGATCAGGAGAGTATAGAAGAATATTAAAAGAGGTCTTGTGGTTTTGAGGTGGACATTCCTCTCCGCATGCATTCTTCTACGCGTGGATAAACAGATTTCAAAGTCCTTCGCAATAAGAATGTATGCGTCGCTCAATAGGGAAAAAGTTTTACTCTCTAAGCTCGGATAAAAAGCTAAAGTAAATCCGCGGTAAGTAAAGTATAATAATAATAATACTTTTCTAAGTAAACTGATGGAGCTACTGAAGAAGGAGCACAAAAAAGGCGTAAAAGCACAGACTTATTTAACTTACTTCTTTTCAGCGAGTTCAATAATACTAGAACGCGTTCGCTGAGAGTGAGACCGAGAGTGCTGTTGGATGAGTGTAAGCTTCTTCATATTCCTTGTCTTGATTCTCCTTTTCTAGGAGATACGATAGCGAAGCCAGAGACCCAGGCTCCAGCTTTTACTCTCCTTTAAGGAGGAATAAATGCTGAAAAAAGTCTTCCCGGCAAATATATTCTTCTTGAAAGTTTAGGCTGTATGGAGTTAGTTTATTCGGACGCGCCATACTTATTCTTCCCAACTTACACTTGCATATAATATGGAGCCTAGTGAGTAGAGTAGTAGTATCCATTGCTTTCTTTATTGTTAGTGGCTCCGCGTAAGTAGTAGAAGTTGTTGTAATAATAAAGAGCTTTTCTTTTCGACATGGAAAATCAGCAGGGCTCTTACTTTTCATAGGACAAAGATGAGCAAAGAGCTGGAAATCATTAATTTCCAGCAAATCCAGGGAATTGGAATTTATATGAGATTCCCAAGAGTGAAAGAGTGAGTGTGCAACTGACTGCCTAATAGAACACAATACCCAAAGAAAAATTGTAGATGTACTACCCCTCTCTGACTAATGTAAATACGTACAATGAAGCTGTTAAAATACCTCCTACATTTTGAGCTTTTTCCTCCATTTCAGGCAATATGAAATAAGTTTTTTTTTTCTCTCGTGTTCTTCTTCTTTCTTGATAGTGGAGCTAAGTAAGTCTTCCCGTAACATCTCAGTTCTCCTGTGGAATCATAATAGGAAAGTACAAAAGAAGACGAAGCAAAGAAAATACATATTATTAAATTTATATGCTTCACGTGGGCGCACTCATTTGATAGGAGGAAGTGATGAACTTTGGAAAGCAAGAAAAAGTAAGTATTATATGGATGAGGCAAGACACAACAGCCAGCCGCAACCGAAGAAAAATTTTGCATACGGACAACAACAACCAGCCAGCCAAAGCCAAGCCATGGTGCAGGCGAGACGAGAAGAGGCTCTATATCTCCCACTTTTTCTTCTTGCTTTTCCTATTCTTATTCAACTAGTAAATCTCGAATTACGTAGCCCTTTGGAATACAAATGATCATTGGTGAGGAAGTGAAAGAGACTTTGCAAAAAAAAGTAAGTCAGCAACAAAGGGGTGATATGATGGTGTGGTGTAAGCAAGACGCACTCATACATTTATACTCATATAAAAACTCTGAAAGCTCTACTTGCACGATCCACATACACGCGATGACGTTTTCCTTGTCTCCTTCCAAAAAGTCGTTCACTTCCTCTCTGCGACATTCACGAGGTATATAGGTATATACATTCCATGCATGAGCACAATATCTATCTCTCCAGCATTTTCGAAAAGCCCAGAAAGTGTTCAATTGAAACGTAAGCCATTGAATATAATTTCGACTCGTTCTTTTCCTTGAGCTGGGGCTGTGATGTGGATCAGAGCTTGTCGAGATCATGAATGGTTACATGTATGAAAGGTAATAGTCAAATTGTAGTGATAGCTGTCGCTCATTTTCATGCCTACAAGACTCAATCTGAATTACAATAATATTATGGGTTCGCTTTTTTGTGTTTCAATTTTCTTCTTCTTTGAATGTAATGGTAATATAGTACCTTCACGATGTCATTCTTGAGTAATACCTTTTACTGGAGAGAACCGACGATCTCTAATACGATTAAGTGAATGTCGCAGCAGGACGTAGGGAAGTTGAGACCTTTCAACCTAAAAGAACTCACTCAACATTTACGCTATACTATCATTGTTATGCTATATGTTTTTAATACAAAATATGTATAATAGTACTTTGCTGACGTCTTCTTGTTCTTTGTCAAAGCGAAAGTAACTTTGGTGCAGAATTCTCCAGCTCCTCTTCTTCGTAAGGTTAGTTTTTTCTGTAGTGACATGATGACTTCTTATTTTACTATTACCTACTCACACACGCTCCAATATTAAATGGAGAGATGAAATAGGCATCATCGTCCTTCCCCGCTCGTCTCACTAGATGACAAGATGGATTTGCAAGAGATTTGTGAAATTCAACTGGTAAACGAGAAAAGCTGGCTCCTTGTAATGTCCCATATAAGCTATCTAATTTTACCTTATTCCATTTCGTGCCTGTGAACGTCCTTTCCTTTCTCCCTCTTTCATCTCTTTCTCTCTCTCACACATACTCACAGTCTGGCAAAAATAACTATTTTCATCCTGTTCTCCCTCTATTTCATTCCAGGGCATGCATGATGCTTCTTCTCATTCTGGAAAAGTCAACCAAAATGTTATTACTTCTGGTGAACTACTTATTTTATCCGAGGTTATTACGGATACATACCTATGCTCACAGTGAGGAGCTCAAAGTGCTCAGCTCATCCTTGACTCTGCATTGCACATGAATAAGAGATCTGAAGGCGCATTATGAGTGCCATGTACGCAGTCTACATAATAAATCTAAAACCCCTTATGAGCATGATAGTACACAACTATTGAATTAAATAATGGAAAAACGACGAGTCAAATGGGAAAGGATCTATTCATAGGCACATATCCAACTTCCATCATCCATTTTTTCCAACTTTTATGCTTGGCTGAAAAAAATTGACACCTGTTGTAGGAAACGCGTAAGCTCTTTCCATAACTTAATAATGCATCATATTTAATTTTTTCCATCTCCCACCAAAATTGTCAAAGCGTAGTACAACCAGAGCTAGGTAGATGTGTATCCCCGTCGCCATTTTTTCAAGCTCTCTCTCTCAACAATTGTATTTTGAAATGAAAAAGCACACAAACCAGCAAGGCTTCACCATATTTTGGCAGTGTAATTTTTGAATGTCTGAAAGTCACAGGGTAGCTCCTATTATATGGTTCTACATATAAGGTAAAAATTAAAGGAGGACCTCCAATGGCGTCATCATGTCAAGTTTCATAGGTTCATCAGGACATTGTATAATTGGATTCTGCGGGTAAAAATGAGCACGGTTTCCTCTTATCCTGAAACGAAAAAAATAGACGCTTCATCCATGTAATTTTGTGCCATCTTGTAATAATAATTACATTCACAAATTTTCTGCGTGGATATTATATTTATGGAGTCGCATTATTTTTCATTTTCCTCGCTGATCCTGATGAGAACGAAGAATAAATTGGGAAAATGTGAGTTGGTAAAAAAAAGCATTTTCATTCTAGTCATCGTCATCGTCATGATGGGATATATGAGAATCTCATAGGTTGAGTTGCGTGGCACACAGGCACAGAGCATGTCGTTGGTTCTCTCTGCACTAATTACTTCAACTATTATGACATCCGTTGTTGAAAGAATTAAAAATTCAATAAGCACACTACATCTACTACGCTGTAATGGCGAAACTACTTTCTGTGATTGCACAAAAGAGCAACATGTATTGCCTGTGTATGATATGATGATTTGGTGCGGTGGTTCCTTGTCGCTTGATATATACGAACAACTTGTTACACTCTCTGGTTCTGTGTGTGTTCTAGTATGTATTGTTTTTTCTTTCGTTAGTATTATTGGCAAAATGTGACACTTTTCCTAGCTACTTGATGAGCTGTGTCTTTCAAGCAGCACGTATTTCTACGGATGCAAAGAGACAGAGAAGGTAGTAGTAGCTTGCATGTCATTGTCCTTTAGTTCATATTGGGTTTGTAATTCTTCGACTAATTCCACGACGTGAGGTTTACGCTTCCGTCCTTACCCGTGCACACAAGACAAGAGAAAAAAGTAATTTGGACGTGTTATTACTCCTCAGAGAGAGGAAATAGAGGCTGATGATTATTTTGAAATTAGTCAGGAGAAGCATTACAGCGCTCGGATTTAATTTTACTTGAAATGCTAGGTGTAGTCTGAGAATGAGTTTTGTGCCTTCGTGATTTTTTGAAGGATGTCACGAGTCACTCCCTTCTCTTCTGAATAAAAACTTTTTTTTATTTCAAACGGAGCATTGATCAAAAAGGAGAATGAAAGGTTATGATGGAAAATGTATACATATATCTATATTATATGTGTTCGGGATATATATTAACGTTTTGATTCTAGGTTTATACAAGTATTCCTCCTCGCAATCTTCCGTAATAGGTTTATTGATAAGAAACTATGAATCTGCAAAAGTTTGGAGTTTTTGAGAAAATCATATAGCCTTTATCTTTAGAGGAGTATGAAAATGGTAGAAAAGTAAAGACTTTTGTGTTTCTCACAAACATCTGAAATATTTCAGTCCTTTCCAGCAAAAACGACCACACCTACTTCATATTTTGGGTGCTTCAAATATTGATAAGAAAATACGAAGTAAGTGAATATATGCGATGCGATATGATGATGCAAATATAACTTTTGCGTTGTGGTTTTTACCACCCTAACAATGAATTCTGCAACATTTTTTTTGGAAAACTCGTGATAATAAAATGAGAAAAAAATACTCGGAAAGTATTGTGAAGCGAAGTAAAGCGATGTGTCTGTCGACGTCTCGATAATAAAAGAGCTTTTAGATGGATTAATAATTAAAATAGACGGTTGAAATGGAATGGAAGACAGTACTAATTCCATTTCCCTCCAACATCTCACGGAAAATTTTTAAAGTGGCATTCCAGAATCAATTTTCGGACCTATTTTTTTATAAAAACAGTATTAGAGACACTTGTGTTGTTTTCCTCTCTTCGTTGTACTCTTTTCCTTTTCCCATTTTAAAGATTTTCTGCACTAACACGGAAATAGAGAAGTATGCTGTTAGCGAGGAAAATATCTGGCAATTCTAGTGAAATGAATGGATGGATGGCTGTATCCTCAAGATACCGTTTACATGCCTCAACCACTGTGGTAGAATGGAGAAAATATTTTTCACCCTGGGAGAAATCGCGCAACAACACGAGCTACTAGAGCTCTCTCTGTGTCTCCCGTTTGTGTAAATGAATTAAAAAGAAAGTGCATGTATACTACGGACACTCGTGTAAACTCTGAGTATGGAAAGGCGTTACTCAGGAACGAAAAGAATATTAACATCCATAATATAATACATATATCCCTTATAGGAATGGTCTTTTAAAGCGAAAAGGAAAATTTAAGGAGTGTTGTTTAAGTAGGCAGTAGTGGGCAGACAAGTTCATAATATGTTATACTCCTTATCCATTTTGAACAAAAAACAGCCCATCCATCCCTTCCCTTCACTTTCGTCGATCTTCCGCTTGACAGCCACGAACGCAGAATACATTCCACAAAAAGCCACAAGCCATTGCTCACCAAAAGATATTGACTAACTGAAGGGAATGGAGTGAATTGTCGACTGTAGATTTTTTACTTTGGGTGAAAAAAGGTTCGATGCATGAAACCCGTTCGTATTATGTACGGAGCAACAGCAAACAGAAAACGATACTGAGTAATTCTCCTCTAGCGCGTTTCTCCTGAACTTGCTAGAGGCGCTTCGAAACGTGAGACCGAAAAACTAAAGCCAGTTTGAGCTTGTGTTTGATGTACACGATTTAGATGGAGCAGCTTACGAACTTTTAGCACATTTTCTAGCTTTTACTTTCTTGAAGAGTTTTCACTCGCGCACCCGACGGAGATGGTGAAAGTTGTTAAGAGTTGGAGAAAATACTGCAGTGTGTGGATAGTCTCCAGATGCCATTGCTGGTTTTAATTTTGGAAAGCAAGTAATTGTACTGTAGCCGATTTTGGATGAGTTTATGACAGATTGGCTATAATCAACGTTGGCAATAACTTAAAAATTAACCTGAAGACCACTTTGACAACATTCCTTAATATTCAAGTACCAGGTTGGGAACACTTCGGGATCTCTATGAATATTATTCAAAGCATTGCGAAGTGAGCAAATAAAATTAGAAGAATTTTAGATGAAGAAGTCAAATAAATAGAGATGGATCATGGGCTCACTTATGAAAAGCTAAATCATCGTAAAATACTTACTTTCTTCTATGATGCTACAATAGCTGGGTATCGACTGACATCGAAGTTTTTAGACATATACATAGGTAGGTTTCTACATATATAAGTCAAGTCCGATTTTAATATGAGTATCGTGTTTGAATATGAGTTTGTGCTGATAAAATATTTCTAGAAACATCGAAGAAAACTTTGCAGCGTGAGAAAACTTTATTAAAATTGAGTTAATTGGAAATAGCAGCAGCTCATTAAGAGAATTCAGTCATTCATTTAACTGACTTACGCCTACGGCTGGAATGTTTTGCATCGACATACCAGAATGAAATGAGCAAATCTTGGTACAAGATGAAACCATTCATTTTTAGCTATATGTTTGAAATTGTTTGTTCCTTACCCCATGATTAATGGATGAAGAAACGTTCCCTTCCAGCCATTTCTTACTAACCAAATATTTCAATCGCGAATGAGTTCGAGTTGTCCACTTTAAACTGATGGGAAATCTGGGAAATTTTGCGCTTCAGGGAAATTTGCATTATAGGAACTACAAGGTCGACTTGCATGGTTTTTCCCTTTTATCTGAAAACTTGATGGATTAATCATGCATGCAAGCCCAAACGAAATTCATTAAGTTGATGCCCATAGGGCTTCACGTGATAATAATTGACATACCAAATTATGAAAGAACTTTAATCTGAAAACAAATACAAGTGGAGAAAACGCGTTAAAATGGAGAATAAGGATGAAAAACGAAATATTTAGGTGTATCAGCTTTCAGGCTCTGATTCTCCAGTCCAGATGTTTTCAAATTTAAGATGATTGAAGAACAGAACAAGAAAAGTGACAGCGGAGACGCTATCTACGAATGCCGACGAAGCCGGCTTTTATTTTTTTTCTTGGATCATATTCTCGCCAAAGATGAAGAATGAGGTAGAACAAGAGATTTAATTCTGAGCCGTGAATGTAACATGATTTTCTTGTTGAGAGTAAAAGCTCTTTACCCTTTGTCGTTGTTTTCAAATGATTTAGCGTGGCGAAATGAAACTACATACTAAGCCCTCAACTAAATAAAATGCATGATAATGAATTCTCTCGTGGAACACATACATACTTTACTCCCGAGATAAAGGATGTTATGTACATGCACTCAGCATACGAGTTGCAACCACCGATTTAATTTGTCATATTGTAAAGCCATGAGGATTATGGAGGATTCTGGAAATGAACAAGATGAGCGGAAGATGATTCCTAAATGCCTTTGGGGAAAGGCAAAAAACTTGCACTCCATCAGACATGGATGAAGGAAAAGGTTTACGTTGGTTCTTGTGTAGTTTATGAAATAGGGAAACGGGTTCATTAAACACTTTATTGTCTTTTCCCACCACGAAATTACAAGAATATCTATAGGAAATATCTGTAGTGGGAGGGAGGAAGATTAGATAAAACTAGAAAATCCACTTGATTTACTTATAACAAGATTACTCATGTGCCAAAAAGCAGACGCTGCGTTGAGAAAGAGTTTTATGTTATGTCTACCACACCGACTAGACGCTCTGAATGGGTTATGAAAGACACGACAATTTTTCATATGTATAAGCGTAATTAATAAAAGATAAAATCTGCCCTTTCTTGGAATTTAAGTCTTCCTGAGTATGAACTAGACTTTGAGAATTCATTGGTTCTTTGTCTTATTCCTCACGTGATCGGTAATAAGAAAATCCTGTTTCTTGCAATAAAAATTGCCAGGCGTATAATAACAATATGGACACAACTGTGCAAAGACAATGCTTTAGGCTCGGCTGGAGTCTCAAAGGAAAAAATAGCAAATGGTCCAATTAAATATATGTATTACTCTGGATAGGGCACGTTTCGAACATACTGACACATAAATGAACATTCTTTATCCCAAAAAGGGCATGAATAAAGATTTGGAAAATCGAAGGGAAAGCAATAACTAAGAATCAACTTTTTCTTTAGTGTTGGATCTTTATTAAGTAATTTGTCGCCTCCTTTAACGGACTATACATACTGTCAGAGACTTTCTGCCCCGGCCACATTTCATTTTGGCGATATGTCGTACGCAGAAGTTGTATAATATGTAGGTACTTACTATTGCTTGGTTTATGTCTGCGGTTCTCGTAGCGATGACTGAAGAATGACACGGAGGTCCTTCTGTACCAAGGAGTTGCGGCGAGGTGTCACATAATTGGCTGGAGTTTCACTTCAAAACCATAAGCTGTACTTAAATAGACGCGAAGGCAACTAAAGCTACAAGGGCAATGGCAATGTCTTGTAAATATGAGTGAGTTTTATTCCATCAGCAGGGGCTTGAACCACAAATCCGAAATATTTCCTTGAAATAGATTTTGAATTTTTGAGGAAGGGCTGCAAATGAACTGTGGCAAATCTATTTTAGCAGGTTGAGTTAGTACCGGCAAAGAGCAAGCATAAACCAAGGTTTAGGCAATGAAATTAACTCACGTGTTTTTCTTCGAATTAGTACAAGGTGCAAGCACAAGGTGAACGAACATGACAATGCTGACTTGTTTGTTACCGATAAATATAAGCGGTCAAACTCAAGGGATGTTCTGGCGCGTGAGCAAGCCGACTACCTATTTTCGATTGAGCAAGTTTGTATTTGATGAAAAAATTATTTCAGTTCTATGTAACCTATTTATTGAATTTTAATGGAGGAGTCACAGGGGCGTAATTAAAGGGGGTCAGAGGGGTCAAATCGACTCCTCAGAAATGTAACACTCTACTGCAAAATGTATAGACAAGAATTATGCAAATGAGCTAAATACACGTAACCAATACCTCTAAAAAAATTCCGATGCTATGCCCTTGGGAGGAGAAAAAGTACGTATTCGCTCTTGCATTACCTTCCCAAAAATACTTATTTTCAAGAAATGTCAAACGGAAGATTTCTTTAACAATCATAATTAAAAATCATAATTAATAATACTTAACTATTAAATGAAGATGATTTGAAAAGTTTCACTAACACGTATTCGAAACACCTTTGAAGGAAACGACAACGGCATGTACATTTAGGTATGTATGTAGAATAAATCTCTACACGTTTCTCTGTTTAGGAATAACCTTGTTTGATCCTGCTTCTTTCACGTGTTGCATTTTGAAAAAAATTGGCGTGAATGCAGTTTCTCACTTAAATATATGGCACTGTAAAGTGTTCGATGGCTGCGTTACGGCTGCTGGCGCTTTTTTATCTCTGAAATTGTAATTTTAAGCGAAGCCTAACTTTCATTTTATAAATTTCCTACTTTGTCTCGTTGAGAGAAAGTTAATTCGTATATAAAAATGCGTCTGTAGTCAACAGTCAGCAATTTTGCGGAGTTTTCTGCCAGAAGCTACGATACAATCAGTTTTTGTTTTTAAAGGGGAAATAATTATGGCAATTTCAATTATGCATCACTAATAATACCCTAGCCGCAAATGTCGTTACAAGAAGAAGGAAAGCGTGCATTAACTACACACCTGGAAACGAGTTTAGAGGACATGCTTTTATCGAGACTTTCTTTTTTCATCGACTTCTCAATGTCCTTCTCCACTACTGTACTCGAGTGAGTGGAGTCCTGTAATTTACTCAAATCCGGGAGAGCAAAATGTACTACTGAGTGAAAGCAAAATCCTTTTCTGTATTTTTTGGGTAATTACTCGATCTGCGACATTTCTTCTGCTACATCCTCTTTATTATTTGTCCCCTCCTGTATTTGTACCTATACGAAGTGTATGTATGTACCTAATGTAAGGTAGATGCGATGCATGGTAACCTGTCTAAATACATAGAACCTTTCATTTAACGTCAAAGTAAAAGAGTGTAATGGTATTTATATTGCATCAGATTTCCAAATAAAACGTAGTTTTGAAAATAATCTTTGATGTAGGCTTATCTAAACCTTTCCCTTCGTATTTCTGTTACTCCATTAAAAAATCGACATTTTTGTTCAACTCCCATTAAATGCTGATGAAATGAGATTTTCGTATTTTTCTCAGAAAAGTCTATTGAGCTAATAACAGGAACACTTATCAGCATTTCAGCGTAGCAGTTTGCATCAAAACATTTTGTTTTTATTATTATACAGTCGCAATCACGACAAGCAGAAATATTTTTGCATGCCTGTTTCGATCGATGAGGCAAGGGCATGCATTTTAAAAACATACAACCTAGAAATGCAGACAAGTCACTTTAAAATGGTACCCAATCTCGTCCGTGAGATTGCAAAATGTTTGTAATCAACCAGTTAAATTTTAATGCATTTTTTGTCTCCTTTCAACTGCTGTAACTTGTCCGTCTCAGGCTTGTTTACAACACGTGAGCTTTTTAGGCGCTAGACTAACTAAGATTCTTGAATAGTGTAACGGGTAGGGATGAATGAAACTACTTTCTAAGGGGAATTACTTATGAGGGTACGAAAATTTGCTCCAGTACGCAGTTACTGACTGGCTGAGTAAATAAGACTTCTCAATTGTGCCAGGTTCCATTTTGGCTGCAGTGGTCGCGTCGTATTGCCAATTTGTGGAGATAATGGCGACGGCGACTTTATTTCGCCGACGAAGAGGAAGAAAAGCGAAGCGTGATGCGATGAGGCAGACCTCAGTAGTTCTCAGTTATTAATAGAGTCCGTCCGTCCGCCGGAACGGGAACGTACAATCTGTCATAAGGGAAATTCATTTTTATTGACTTTGCTTCAGCATGAAATGTCTTTATCATGAAAACTGAAATTGCTACTTGATTATTGATCGATCACTTCGCAGTGACAGAGTTTTTTGAAGTTCAAAGCTGACTTTCCACACTTTTGTTTGAGATTCTCGAGTTGTAGCTACAAAGTAAACAAAAGTTATTTGATCGGGGTTGAAGCCTGAAGCTTTTGACATGAGATAGTCTCATATCCTCGAGTAGAATCCTAAACTTATTGCGACCCTGAGCTAAAAGCTGAGTTCCCTATCAGAGGGAAGCAGAATAGGTTACCTTATAACCTTTTGTTGTCAGGTTTTAAATATTTGCAAAGAAAATTATCCCGTCTTGTCTGAAACTGCAATGGTTTCAAAATGACTTGTATGAGTGTACATACCTACCTAAGCACGAGGAGCGGATACATATGCCATATTACGCCGGAGGAATTGAAGTGAGACGATCAAAGCCATGATAGCGCAGTCTGAATCTCAAAGAAGTTGATTGTTGTATTTTTATGCATGTTATGCACATATCCTTTTAAAAAGTACGGAAAAGGAACAGACTTGAATGGGTGTGAGACATGGATTGTACTCACAAAAGTGAATTAAACTATGTATGTATTTATATCTATGTAAGTATGTAAATATGTATAGTGTATACCTACTTTCCATGTTTATTCTGCAGGAACCTTTTAAACTCAGGGACTTTTGATAGTATTCCGTCAGGATCAAAAACGCTCATTCAACGACCCAGAGAACATTCACACTGAAAAGCTGGTCCACAAAAAAAGTTATGCGATAAAACAAAAAAAAAGTCATACAAGTAGTATGGCTGATTGGGAGAGAAATTCCATTTCGAACTTTCCTTTTCCTTGTTATTTTATGCAGACAACTCAGTAGAGCTCTATTGACATCGACATTTCGCTGTTCGCTTTTGTTAGTTGAATACAAAAAAAACTTTACAATTTTCTGTTCTGTTTATTTAGCAGTTGTGATTGTGAATTCAAAAAGCATTTTTTAAACTATCGGCAGTATGGGCGATATCCCTAAAGTCAAAGTGAAGTGGTAACTCTGAAACAATGGCTGAATAAAATCATTTGTGTCGCAATATCTTTTGGTAAAATTCAACATTCCCAAAGTTTCCATGAACCTTGTTTCACGAGCACGAGTTGCACTGGCTTTGAGCTTGACCAACCCTGGTACACTTTCAAGTTGGCATGACTGAACCATTTTTCATTTCCTCAGGAAAGTATTATTTCGAATGCCAAACTGGGCGCAAATAATACGATAGTTTTTTGTTTTTATTCTGAATTTTTCTCTTATTTGCATTCTATCTCAAACAAACTCTGGAGAGAATCATGGCGAAAATCTTTCGCTTAAATCAAAACTCTCTAGTAAAATAAGTGCTTAAGCTAAACTTCTAAAATTATAATTGAGTTTTGTGAAAGTGACTTTTCCTATTTTGGGAGATTGACACTGCTAATTTTTTATTCAGGACCGCTGCAAACAAGAAGTCTCTAACTTTAACAAGATCGAAACTAGCCGTCGTGCTAAGGGAAGCTGCTAAGGCAATCGGGGCAAGCGTGTGCTGTGCTGGGCTTTTCATGCTTCCTCCTGAGACTTCCTGTCCCACTTAAACAAATCCTATTTACATCCACAAAACTCCTCTTCCGCCAAATTACATACTATTATCCGCAGTTTGAAAGTAACCATTTCTGTTAAAAAAA